>CAUYON010029833.1:0-25437 GCA_963573935.1 Arctocebus calabarensis
GGGAGGGGATGAGGGAAAGAAAACAAAAAAAGAAAAGAAAACAGTGACTAATTCTCACATAAACTGGATTCACGTTTGACCAAAGTACATTACTTAAACATTAATTTTTTTTTTTTTTTTGAGGCAGAGCCTCAAGCTGTCACCCTGGATAGAGTGCTGTAGCATCATAGCTCACAGCAACCTCTAATTCCTGGGCTCAAGCGAGTCTCTTGCTTCTGCCTCCCATGTAGCTGGGACTACAGGTGCCCGCCACAACGCCCGGCCATTTTCTTTGGTTGTAGCCGTCATTGTTGTTTGGCGGGCCCGGGCTGGACTTGAACCCGCCAGCTCAGGTGTACGTTGCTGGCGCCTTAGCACGTTGAGCCACAGACGCCGAGCCTAAACATTAATTTTTAATTCAACTTGTTAATATGTTGTTTAGGATATTGTATCCTTGCTTATAAATGAAATATGTTTGCAATTTTAATATGAGTTATATCCAGATTAAGTAGAATGACTTTGAAATATTTCTTCTTTTTCTATTGTCTATAAGATTTGGCATGTAGGCAGTGCCTGTGGCTCAAAGGAGTAGGGTGCCAGCCCCATATGCCAGAAGTAAGTGGTGGGTTCAAACCCAGCTCCGGCTAAAAACTGCAAAAAAAAAAAAAAAGATTTGGCATGATTTTTTTTGAAACTATCTTTTACTTTTGTTTATAAATATTAGTTGTGTATTTTTTGAGACTTTAAAAAAGAAAAAGAAGAAGTTAACTGATGACTCCCTACTGAGCCTCACAGTTAAGCATTTTGTAATAGACATACTTTTATTTGACAATGTGAATGTTACTTTCTTTGCATTATAATTATTAATATTGCTAAATATTTCGATGCAGTAATCGTCTGATTTCTTTTCTCAATGTATTTATCTTTGTTCATTCTTTTCAAGGTTTTTGTTTCTAGTCCTTATCTTAAACACTGTTATTGTTATTCAATTTTAAGCCCTTTTACTTCTTTGAAGGCAAAAAGTGGAAATCTAATAAACACTTGTATATGTAAAAAAAAAAAATCAAGGTAGGAGTTAAAAAGCTAGGAGTGTACCAAAGAGGAGTGATAGACAGTTTTAAGGTGAGTTCTATCAAATGTTCAAGAACAGACTATCCCAATTTCATAAAACTCATCCAGACAAAATATTAAAAACAATTCCTTGGTTATTATACAAAATCAACATAACTTAAAACCAATATCCAAGTACTTTACAGAAAGGAAAAATCAAAGACCTGTTTTACCACAAATCTAGATGCAAAATCCTAAATAAAATGTTAGTCCACTACCACTATTTCTAATCAACACTGTATTAAAAATCCTAGCCAGTTAAATAAAGCTTAAAAAAGACACAAGGCATTTAAAAAGAATTTTTTTTTTTTTTTGAGACAGAGCCTCAAGCTGTCACCTGGATAGAGTGCTGTGACATCACAGCTCACAGCAACCTCCAATTCCTGGGCTCAAACGAGTCTCTTGCCTCCGCCTCCCAAGTAGCTGGGACTACATGTGCCTGCCACAACTCCTAGCCATTTTTTGGTTGCAGCTGTTATTGTTGTTTGGTGGGCCCAGGGCCTGGATTCGAATCCGCCAGCTCAGGTGTACGTGGCTGGCGCATTAGCCCGTTGAGCCACAGGCGCCGAGACAAGAATTTTTTTTTTTGCAGCTGATATGACCATTATACAAAAAATTCTAAAAGAAAAGAAAACAAAACTAGCTGGCCATCTTGGAGGGCACCTATAGTCCTAGATACTTGGGAAGCTGAGGCAAGAGGATCTCTTGAGCCCAAGAGACCAAGGTCGCCATGAGCTATGATGATGCCATGGCACTCTACCCAGAGTAACAGAGTGAGATTCAGTCTCAAAAAAAAAAAAAAAAAAAAGATTTGGGTGATTGATACCATAAAACCCTGACACGATCATTACACATTCTACACATATGTAAATTTCACATGGATTCCCCCAAATATATGCAAACACAGGATATCCCAAAAGTCTCCATACAGAGGGTAATGGGAAACTGTAGCTAAATGTACCTTTATTTACAAAATATTCATTGTAAAATTTTACAAAGAGTTGGCCAGCAAATAAAGAATATTTTGTAAAATTTTGGAGACTTTTGGGACACTCTGCATATTAAAAACAAAACAAAGAACAACAAAAAACAAACCCTGTAAGGTAAAGTTTGCTAGCTTGGAGGAATTTTCTAGTCCTGTCTTTAAGAATAGTTTTGACAGAGCCCCTGTGTCCATGAGAATGCATGGTGATAAGAAGCAAACAAGGCAATTATTTAGATGTCCTTATTCTAAAAAATAATTTAAGGGTTTAAAGTTAACAGACTAAAAAAGTCAGAAGAGACTCTGGTTCTTTTTTAAAATATAAAGGATCCCCGTTAGTGTGTGGGCTTATGTATATGTGTATATGTGTGTGTGTATATATAAAATGTCCTGTAGAAATAATTATAAAGAGATAATTAATAATTATTGAGCAATTACATGACACAGTTCTAAGTGCTGTACATGTATTAACTCATTTAATACGATAACCCTATAAATAGTAGGTATTAATATTTCTATTATATAGATGAAGAAACTGAGTCATAGAGAAAGAACTTAAGAAACTAAGTCAAATAGCTGGTTAGTGGAGGAGCAAGGAATTAAAGACCTGACTCAGTCTGGGTGGAGTCACTATTCTTCCTCAGCTAACATGTAATTATATATATTGGCTATCATCAATTAAGAAAACATATAATGGGCTAGGCATGGTGGTTCATGCCTGTAATCCTAGCATTTTGGGAGGCCGAGGCTGGTGGATTGGCTGAGCTCAGGAGTTTGAGACCAGCCTGAGCATCACACAGTCTCTAAAAACAACTGGAACTTGTGGTGGGCCCTGGCTACTTGGGAGGCAGAGGGAAGAGAATCACTTGAGCCCAAGAGTTTGAGGTTGCTATGAGCTGTGATGTCACGGCACTCTACCCAGGGCAACAAAGTGAGACTGTTTCAAAAAGAAAAAGAAAAGAAAACATAGAATAGCCAAATATAGAAACAAAACTCTGAACCCAGTAATACATAAATGAAACCATATATTATGAGTTGAAATGGCACTTGTGCACGTCATTCAAGCTTCATATGCTGTTTTGACAAAATAAAGAACAAAATGATAGGGTGCAATACACATATGGATTCAGCAGCTCTCTGAGAGTGTTGAGTTTGAAGTTGCTGTGAGCTGTGATGCCTCCACACTCTACCCAGAGCAACAAAGTGAGACTCTGTTTCAAAAAAAAGAAAACATAGACTAGTCAAATATAGAAACAAAAGTCTGAACCCAGTAATACATAAATGAAACCATATATTATGAATTGAAATGGCACTTGTGCACATCATTAAAGCTTCATACGTTGTTTTGACAAAATAAAGAACAAAATGATAGTGTTCAATATACATATGGATTCAGATTGTAGCAACTCTCTGAGAGTCAGCCATTCAGCGGTCACTGCTCACATCTTGTGAGCCACCTCATGAGAAAATAAGATAATATATGATCAAAGGATACCATGCAAAAGCAGAGAAAAACACTACTAAGAAGCAAAAGGAACTTTAAGAACGCTTAGGCAAAAGAGAGCAATGAAAAAGCATTTTAGTTAGCATTAAAAGTATGGAAATAAGAATAAGTAACTTGTGTTTTTCTTTTTTAGAGACAGAGTCTCATTTTATCACTGTCGGTAGAGTGCCATGGAATTACAACTCACAGCAACCTCCAATTCATGGGCTTAGGCGATTCTCCAGCCTCAGCCTCCTGAGTCGCTGGGCCTACAGGTGCCTGCCACAACGCCCAGCTATTTTTTTTTTTTTTTTTGTTATAGAGACAGAGTCTCACTTTATTGTCCTCGGTAGAGTGCTGTGACATCACAGCTCACAGCAACCTCCAACTCCTGGGCTTAGGTGGTTGTCTTGCCTCAGCCTCCCAAGTACCTGGGACTACAGGCACCCACAACAATGCCTGGCTATTTTTTTGTTGCAATTTGGCCAGGGCCAGGTTCAAACCTGCCACCCTCGATATATGGGGCCAGCGCCCTACCCACTGAGCCATAGGCGCCGCCCCCACCCAGCTATATTTTAATGCAGTTTGGCCAGGGCCGGGTTTGAACCCGCCACACTTGATATATGGGGCCAGCACCCTACTCACTGTGCCACAGGTGCTGCCCCATAACTTGTATTTTTAAACAAAGAATAAAAAAGGTATTTTGTGATCTGGCAGGGTTCTGAAGACTTAAAAGAGAAAGAAACTACTATTTAGATAGTTATTAAAATAGGTCAAGTAAGACAATACACTTAACATATAGCCACAAAATCGAGAGAAAAGGATAAACTGCAGATACATCTTGAAGCAAACACGTTTCTAGTGCTAACACACGTAGAAGATAACAGATGTAGGAAAGATAAAGTGACTCTAATGTCAAAAGGCAGGAAAAAAAGCAGTGCCACTGACTTGGACAGGGTAGATATTATGGTCATACTGAGTCTGAGAAGATGATAGGTAAAATGTGTGAGGAATTTTTTTCCCCAGGCAGCTAAACATGCAATTGTGAGATCTAGGTCAGTAGCCATGTCTAGAGATACAGATCTGTAGGTTATATACAGTATACTTATAAATCACTAAAGTCCTAAGCCTGGCCAGTTTCTCTGAGGAGGGTGGGGAAGAGTATGACAGAAAACAACCATAATTAGAGAGCATGTGGGAAGAGGAGAATAATAATCATTTCAGAAAAGAAAGGGACAGAGAGATCACGAACACTCTGTTTTTACTATGAATCAGGGAGGTAAAAAATAACCAGGGCCAGAAAGCAAGAAGCAAAACAGAAACAGAAAGCCAGTTAGCCTCTGGCAGGTTGGCAATTTTCAAGGAAATTCTGCTTCATCATTACACATTCTCTCTAAATAAATACATAAAAATTAAAAAAGAATCACAACTGTTTCATTACCTTAATAATACCATCAGTTCCTCCAGCAACAGGTTTTGATTTGAATTCTTCAATTTCTTTCTCTAATTCTAAACAATTATAAATGAGTCCAGTTTAGAAATGAAGAAAATAATTACTGAGAAAGTGCTTAGTACATTCTAAAAAAACCCAAACTAAACAAAAATACCACCCAAACCTACAAATTAGAATATATTTAAGAAGCAGATACTTTGAGGTAATATTAACTTCATCCACAGAATAGTATTACCTTTTCTCTTCCTTTTTATTATGGAAAACTTTAAGCAAATAGAAAAGTAGAGAGAATAGTATGATTAATCTCTATGTACTCATCACTAAGCTTTGGCATTATCACATGGCCAATTTTGTTTTCTCCCAGCCTGTATTCATGTTCTTCTTCTCTGCTTTTCTTATCTATCCTGATAATTTTGAAGCATATCCCAGACATTATATTATTTCAGCTATAAATACTTGATACTATATAATTTTAGAGCAACCACTAACTCCTAAGCATAAATGTTAATTTAAATATTTCATCAACACATGGCTACATCTTGAACCTAGAACATCTTTCCAAATAAATTATTCTCTTTACTGCAAGGTGATCCAACCTCTCAAAACATCATTTGTACTTTTTTAGTAGAAAATAAATCTTGGCTCTTAAGTTAAACAGTTAACATTTTCTAAGTCATAGAAATTCAAGAGCTCACACATGTATACTAAAAAGGACACTAACATCTGTTTCCTTTTTGAATGAAAAGGAAAGGAAACTGAACAGGGAATGAATCAACCTTATCAGATAAATATACTTCAAATTTCCATAAATAGAAAATTCTTATAACTTTACTTGACAACTCTTCCCCTCCCCCCTTTTGGGCTTACGACCTTGTGTTTCTAACACTTCAACTGACTCCTCTAGAAAAAACATTTTACTCAGAAGAATCTAGAAAAATATTTAAAAAATGTTTAAAATCCTCCTCTTTGACTTTATTTTAATTACCCAAAGATAACTGCTGTTTAGAGATGTGGGATAATTAAAACCTCAGTCACATATAGTTCTAATGTTAATAACAGATTTTAACATTTTTTTTAAATTACCATTTTTAACTTGATTAAATGAGACTTATCAAGATGAGCATTTTCAACCCAATACCTGTACACCTTGATTTAGCTTTCTGTATTAGCATCATCTGCTTCTTGGCAAACTTGATGAGATCTTCCTTGGGCAATGTTTCCAGCTGAAAGATGTGGTCATGTTACCATCTTGTATATAACTTGTGTTTCTAGTGTACCTCAAAAAAGAAACATAATAGCTGCCTAAAAATAAAAACATTCTACTGAATGTATCTTTATGCCAACCAAACACCATTCTCTTTGTTCCACGTTTTTAAAAAATTAGCAAATTCAACTTCAATTAAATAATTATTAGTCATACAACTATTAAAAATGTAAAAATTAGTTATGCAACTTCTATGAAATATAAAACCCATCACATATCCTTATAAATAGTGTTATAAGCTAACAATTTCTAGGTTTTGATTTATTTGTAAAATTAAGAAGTTAAAACTAATGCTATTTTAAGTTCCTCAGAGCTGTAAAATTATTTCATTCTACTCAAGGCTAAAAGTCACATAAAAAATTTAAGTATAATCACAGCAGCAAGATGAACCAAGTAATGTTTAGGATTTAACTAAAAAATTGAGGTTTACCACTTGGGAAAATTACTTAACCCCTGTGGTCTCAGTTTTTTCAACTGTAAAATGAGGGTAAGAGTATCTCACAGGTATCAGGAAGCTTAAATGAAGTAACTTAGTGCTTAGGTAAATGCCTGAAACTCAAATAATAAACCTTAGCAATAAGCCACCATCTTTCAGAATCATTAAATGTTAAACATTGTACAGGGCCATAAAAATTGGCTTGGGTTTTCTTTCACAATTCAGGAAATGAAGCCTACAGAACCGTCCCTTGATTTCTACCCGGTCACTGCTCTTTCCACTACACCACTATATAAACCTTGATAAATGAGACTTTGTTGTTTAATATTTGAAAAACTGCAGGCTCTCTCAGCAGTGCCAATCCGGAGAAGGAAGTAAACAAAAAGTCAATTCTTTTCCATATCAGGAAACTTGAAAGAAAGAAAAAGACAGAAAGAAATAGATGGGTGACTGTGCAAATTAAAACTGAGACCCCTTGAAGCAGTTCTTTTCTTTTTTTAAATGGGCCATGCCTCTCCCATGCCAAAGTTTTCCAATTCATCACCCTTCCACTCTTCAGAGTCTGCTAGTGAAATCCTCTTCACCTTAGATTTCCCGGTCCCCAGAACGGCTGGGGAAGCCACCCCATCTTGAACAGGGTCCTGCAAAACCAAATCAAACCCAGGGGTCAGAAGAACTCTCTTCCTAACTCCAGACGGGGGGAACCTTACAGGTAAAAACCTCTGTGGCATCAAACGGAAGAAAGCTTTCTAAGTGAGGAGGAGGATTAGGGAGGACAGCGGCTGTCGCTGTGGAACCAGTGGCCTCGAAGGCGATCGCGCGGGACCGAGTGTGAGGAAGGTGGGGAGGCGACAGCAGCCGCGCACCGAGGGGAAGGTGCCGAGCTCTCTCTCGGGGTCCCACATCACCGCGCGAGAGTTGGCGGGGGGTCCTGGGTCCAGCCCTAGCCTCAGCCCAGACGCCCGCCGTCCTTACCTCCATCGCCGCCCACCGGTGCTGCCCGGCCGCCGCCGTAGCACCGCTGTCTGCACCGCCTCTGACGCAGCCCCGGCTGCAGGTCAAAGGTCGCGTTCTCTGGGGCGGCTCCGCCCCCCACGTCTCCATGGCTACGGTCCGGCCACGCTTCCGCTTCCGCCTCCGTGTCCGGGTGGAGGCTCCTGCGCGCGCCCCTCCCACCCTTCTCCGCGAGCACCGGGGCCGGAGTGTTGTCGGGGTCGGGGAGGTGTCGGTGCCCCACGGCCCCAGGGACGGAGCTCTGTCGGTGCTCCATGGCCCTGGGGGCGTGGGTCGGAGGGCCCTTTCCACATCTTTAAAATCTTTTTTTAAAAAAAATCTTTTTATTTTATTTTATTTATTTGAGACAGAGTCTCACTGTGTCGCCCTCGGTAGAGCGCCGTCGCGTCAGAACTCTCAGCAAACCTCCGACTCTTGGGCTAAGCTATTCCCTTGCCTCAGCTTCCCAAGTAGCTGGAACTATGGGCGCCCGCTACAACGCCCGGCTATATATATATTTATTTTTGTTGTTGTTGTTGTTGTTGCAGTTGTCGTTGTTTTCCTTTTTTAAAGCTGACCCGGCCGGGTTCGAACCCGGCAGCCTCGGTGTATGTGGCTCGCGCCCTACCTACCCACTGAGTGACAGGCGCCGCCGACATCTGTAAAATCTTGGGAGGTTGATGAGTGCATTGCATTGGAGGACAGGTCTCCCCAAAAAGGTGTCTACCAGTCTCCTTGCTCTACAGGGAAGGCGTGCGAGTGCCGGCTGGGCAGATAGCTGCTTCCAGGGGGCGACTCAGTCGTGTGCTGCCTGTGAGCTCACCTGCGGTCCAGGTCAGGGGTTTCTTGGCTCTGGAGGCGATGAGGGGTCCCCGGGAGAGCCGTGCCTGGAGCTGCTTGTGTTGACAGGGATACGGTGCAGGCGAAATAGACAGTCTGCCCGGGGGCTGGTGAAACACAGGCACCTGGTTGTTTACTCATGAGCCCTTGATCTCAACGACACAAATAATAAATAGCAGAGGAAGTGTTTACTGAAAGACAAAACAAGTCCAGCATGGAGGCGTGGTTGAAATAATGCACACCTACTAGCACCCCTTACTTACATATGTTCTTTAAAACTCTTTGGCAACATCCACCTTGTCCACTAATCATGCACTGGACCCATTCTGTCATTTAACCTACCAACCACTGGGAGCTTTCATTCTCAGACTATTACCTGATTACAGCCTGTTCCCTCAGGGTCACACATGGCTGACCGTTTTGATGTCAAAAAGCACAGAATGTATGTTGAAACTGCCCTGGTGGGAGTATATAATACCTTACTTATTCAGGGAAACAAGAACTTAAAACAGAAAAATGAGAGTTGTAGCCTGTATTTATGCTATGCTATGCTGCCCAGTTTTTACAAGGAATAAGCATTGTCAAAATGGACTAACTGGCCATTGTTAGCTCCATATTGAATAGGGCACTAAGGCCTAACCCTTCATTGGGAGGGTGGTGGGACGAGATGTACACTCCAAAGAGCAAGAACCCTCACTGTAGAAGGCACAGTGTTACATTCGATTGGCAGTCAAGTTCTCTGAGAAGCCTTTCTGTGTAACTGCTGAAATCGTTTGCTGTCAACCTTACCTTCTCCTTGATGTTTTCCATACACTCCCAAAAAGTAACCTGAATGTAGAACTGACTTCCCTGTGGTGTGAAATGGCCAAAAGGATGAAGAGCCAGTGTCAAGTAAGTGGCAGCCATTATCGCTAGGCAAAAGAAGTGTTACATAATCAATGAGAAAGGGCAGTTATTGTGGACTTGGTGGTAGCCTTCTAAACATCTCTTTGACAGTACATAACACCCTTGGTGTTTGGGTGGGATTAGTTTAGGGATGGTGCATGTGAATTAAGAGGTATCTGTAGGCAGGAGGTTTGGAATTCTGTTTGATATTTTGGTTTAGTGATAATGTTTTCTTTGGATAAGATTGACAAAATGGCTGTAATTGCTGTCAGCAGACATTTGGCACTATAGTAGAAGGCAGCTGGAGAACAAATGATAAGCAGAAAAAGCCCGAGTCAAAGAAGCTGCAGAAGAATGAAACTAGAGTCCTGAGCAACAGCCACTGAGTCAATAAATTCCTTTTATTAAGTGAGCCAGTTAGCATTGGGAGTTTGCTGTTACTTGTAATAGTGTATACATATTTTGGGAGGAAGAGTTTTCCAACTTGAAAACAAATTATCTCTATAAAGAGATGGCTTGAGAAAATGTCCGTAAATCTGGACATTGTGCAATGTTGTAAAATGGATAACTTTCCTACTGGACTAGTAAAACAATCTCAGACAACATTTTAGAATGTTATCTAAATTGTAATGATTTTGTGGCAGCAAATACTGTTAAAGAAAAGTGGACAAATGGTTTGGCAGATGGTATTGGAAAAACTCAGGACTTCGAGCAATGTTAGAGGAAAAAGGACTTTTTCTGGTGTCTCATCCCCTTCAAGTACGTTACCTTTAATATAGCATGCACTTTATGAATACTTAATTGAATCTATTAATTCTGGTAGAAAAGAACTTGTAGCCTGCCACAACGCTGGGCTATTCTTTTTGTTGCAGTTTTGCCAGGGCCAGATTTGAACCTGCTACCCTTGGTATATGGGGCCGGCGCCCTACCCACTGAGCCACAGGTGCCACCCAAGTCTCTGAATTTTAATACATATATAGATTCATGTAACCACCAGCACAATCAGGTTACAGAAAAGCTTTTTTATGCCCTCAAATCCTACTCATTACTCCATTATAGCCACACTGTCCTTTCATATCTAATTCTTGGCAACCATGATCTATCCTTCCTCAGTATAGTTTGGTCTTTTTATAAGTATCATATAAATGATATGAATGGAAGTTTTAATAGGAAAAAAACAAACTCTGTAAAATAATTTAAAGAGATTTATTCTAAGTCAAATAAGAGTGATCATGGGCCCGAACTGTACAATCTCAAGAGTTCTTGAGAAAGTATTTGCATTTGGTGGTCGGGTTACAGTTTGGTTTTATACATTCATGGAGACAGGAATTGCAGGTAAAATCATAAATCAGTATGTGGAAAGTGTACATTGGTTCAGCCAAAAAGGTGGGACATCTCAAAGTGGGAGGCTTTACAGGCTATGGGTGGATTCAGGGATTCCTTTATGTGTACTTGGTTAAAGAAATAAAGCTTTGCCTAAAGCATAGAATTAGTAGAAAGAAATGCTTGATTTAAGACAAGATGTTCTCCTGTCTGTGTTATGATTGCTATGCTGGAGTCAGTTTGGAAAGTAAGCAACATTATGCCAGGCTAATAAAAAAACCTGTGTAATGAGGTTTTGTGGTTTGGAAGGCCTGACTTACACCTTGCCTTGGAGGGCCTTAAGTCATGTTTGTAATTTAGTATTTTATTGCCACAAAGAATCTGTTTTGTTATTCTTGTGATCTCTGTTTTAAATTAAGGCTGTTGTGTCTAAGCTCTAAAAGGGAGGCTGTATAAAAGGCGTGTCTTAACTTCCTTCCCTTCATGGCTGAGAACTCAGTTTTCAGCTTTTCCCAGGGGTTCCCTTGACTAAGACGGGGTATGTTCAGTCAGTGGAGGGAAGGAACTTAGGAATTTATTTTTAGTTTATAGAAATCTGTAGTCTGGGGCAGTGCCTGTGGCTCAAAGGAGTAGGGCGCTGACCCCACATACCGAAGGTGGCAGGTTCAAACCCAACCCTGACCAAAAACTGCAAAAAAAAAAAAAGAAATCTGTAGTCTGCTGAGTGAATCTGCTTTCACTCAGCATAATGCCTTTGAAATCCAAGTTGTTGCATTTATCAATAATTTGTTTCTTTTAATTGCTAAGTAATATTCATTATATGAATGTATTACAATTTCTTTATCCATTCACTAACTATAAGACATTTGAGTTTGTTTTCAGTTTGGGGTGTTTATGAATAGAGCCATTATTAATGAGCATTATTAATAATAATGAACATCATTAATGTTTATAGAGCTATAAACATTAATGTCCACGTTCTTGTGCAAATATAAGTTTTTATTTTTCTGGGGTAAATACCTAGGAATAGGATTTGCTAGATTCTATAGTGAGTATATATTTAACTTTTTTTTTTTTTTTTGGCCAGTGCCAGGTTTGAACCCACCACCTCTGGTATATGGGGCCAGTGCCCTATTCCTTGAGCCACAGGCACTGCCCTTATATTTAACTTTTTAAGGAAACTGCCAGACTATTCATCCTGATTGTTACTCAGAATACAGTGAGGAGATGATCTTTTTCTGGCGACAGTTGTATTTAGTGACCAATTGACTAAGTAAGGTACACAAACCATGAGAAGGGGGAGACAAGCAAAAATCTTTCTGAGTTGATTTTTCCTGCGCCTACATTTGACATAACATCTTTGGATTGGGTGATAAATCCCTTTCTTTTAAGTGCATGTATGTCAGCAAATTTAAATATTATAAAAGAGGAAGAACTAACAGAAATAAGAAATGACAGAGGATGGCAATTAAAATAATTCAACCACAGATATTACAAGCGTTTGGTTATCTCTCAAGGGTGAATTTCTGGTGAAATTCTACCAAAAAAGCAATAAAAATACTTTTTCTATTCTCAATGTCATATTTGTGTGAAGCAAGATTTTCTGCAATGAATAATATTAAAACCAAAACTGATTATGGCTAGAATCCTTGAAAGAAGATTTAAGGGTATGCCTGTCCAAAATTTGACCTTGCAAAAAAGATATTCTTAAAAAAAAAAATCAAGCTCAGATACCTCATTAAGTGTTAAATTATAATAAAATAGAAAAATAAATATAATTTTTTTTTTCCCCTGAGACAGAGTCTCAAGCCATCACCCTGGGGAGAGTGCTGTAGCATCATAACTCACAGCAGCCTCCAACTCCTGGGCTTAAGTGATTCTCCTGCCTCTGCTTCCCAAGTAGCTGGGACCAAAAATTTTTAAGAAATTTAATTGCTTTTTATTGCAAATTATAATAAATTATTTTAATTTTTGGCCCTGATGGGGCATTTTGTTTTTTAATAAATAAGCCAAAAGGCTCAGTGCTTATAGCTCAGAGTATGGCGGCAGCCACATATACCGGGGCTGGCAGGTTCAAGCCTGGCTTGGGCCTGCTAAATAACAGTGACAACTACAATAAAGAAAAAAAAAAACAACAAGACGGGCGTTGTCGTGGGCGCTTATAGTCCCGGCTACTTGGGATGCTGAGGCAAGAGAATTGCTAAAACCCAAGAGTTTGAGGTTGCTGTGAGCTGTGACACTACAGCACTCTACAGAGGGTAAGAAATGAGGCTCTGTCTCAAAAAAAAAAAATAAGTCAAACAGGGTATTCTTTTTTTTTAATTTTTTTTTTTAATTTTTGACCAACATAATTTAAGTGTGCTGCGGGAGTTTAATATAGGATCAAGTATGCCATGAAATAAAAAAGGTTTAAAAATACTACTCTCGATAGCCTACATTGTATTTTAATTTATTAAGTAAATTTTTATAACAAATTTGAAAATAAATATCCATGATTCTTAGATGTTGACACCGGTGAATTCTGGATTCCACTTGAGCCTCTATGATTTTATTAATAACATATCAGATATGTAATTATTTTACTAGATGTAAGGGCTTTTAAATAAATGACTACGGTATAGACTTGGTGACTTAAACAACAGAAATGTATTGTCTCACAGTTATGGGGGCTAGAAGCCCAAAGTTGTTGTCAGGGTTGGGTCCTTCTGAGGCTATGAGGGAAGGATCTGTCCCTGGCCTGACTTCTTGGCCCGTAGATGGCTGTCTTCTTTCTAGCCATATCTTTGTAGCCAATTTCCCCTGTTTTTAAGGACTCCAGTTGTATTGGGTTAGGATATACCCTGATGACTCATTTTTACTTGATTACCTTTGTAAAGACCCTATCTTCAAATAAGGTCAGATTCAGAAGTTAATGGGAGTTAGAACTTTAACATAAGAATTTTGAGGTGAGAAACAATTTAGTTCATAGCAATTACTGTCTTAAAAAGGCACATATAACTGACTTTAAGCCTATGAGATTCAAGAAATTATGTCTCTAAGGAAACAGAAACCATATAGTCAAAGATCAGTGCTGACAGCACCTCAATGGTTGTGAGCAGAGTGAGGGGCAGGCAGAGACAGGCTCAGGGCCAGCTGCTGGCTGACACTCAAGAATGGAAGACTTTTTTTCTTTCCCATAATCCACTATTTTACTTAGTCCTTCAGACTTAAAAGAAAAGTAGCAAAAATAATAAAGAATCACCATATATCCTTCACCTAGATTAACACTTTACTACATTTGCTTTATTATTCTCTGTATATATACATAATTCATTTTTTCTAAACCATTGAGAGTAAATTGCAAACGTGATGTTCTTTTATTCCTAAATACTTCAGTATATTTCCCCTGAAGGAGACAGTACTTGCCATAATCACAATACAATAACCAAAATCAGAAAGTCAGCATTGATACTGCCATCTGTTTTACAGATCTTGTTTAAATTCTCCCCATTGCCCACCAATGTTCTTTATAGCAAAAGGAAGAGAAAAAAAAGCCTTTAAGCTGCAGGGTCCAATGCATTTAGTTGTCATGCTCTTTAATCTCTTTAAATCTGGAAAGGTTACTTTTGTCTTTCATGATTTTGATGTTTTTGAAGATTTCAGGCCAGTAATTTTATAGAGTCTTACAGAGTTTGCAGGTTATGCAGTTTTAGCAGAGTTACCAGTGAAGCCATGTTGTGTCATATCAGGAGACTTATGCTAATAGGTCTCATTATTGCTGATGTTAACTGTGATTGTTTGATTAAGGTAGTGTCTAGCAGGGTGTACCAGGTTTCTTCACTATAAAGTTACTTTTTTTCCCTTTGAGTTTTTTGTTGTTGTTATTGTTGTTTGTTTGTTTGTGACAAGGTCTTGCTCTGTCTCACAGGTTAGAGTACAGTGGTGTCATCATAGCTCACTGCAACCTCAAAGTCCTGGCCTCCATTGAGCTTCTTGCCTCAGCCTTCCGAATAGCTGACACCATAGCATGTGCCACCATGCCTCATTAATTAACATTTTTTGTACAGCTGAGGTCTTACTATGTTGCTCAGGCTGATCTCAAGCTCCTGGTCCCAAATGATCTTCCTACCTTAGCCTCCCAAAGTGCTGGGATTATAAACATGAGCCACTATATCCTGCCTTCCTTTGAAATGAATAAGTATCTTGTGGGGCTTGCTCTGAGACTATAGAGATATTCTGTGTCTCATTAAACTTTCATTCACTAGTTTCAACACCTCTTGACAATTCCTGAGTGAAATACTTATTATTTTTATGGTGAGTTTCTAATTTCATTATTCTTTCTATACTTATTTTAGTCATTCTGCTGTAAGAAAGAGCTTTTCCTCTCCCCCATTTATTTCCTTATTTATTCATTTATTTGTAATAATATAAACTCATGGATTCTTATTCTATGAGTTATGATTTATTATTAATGCTATTGATTTTGGTGTTCAAATTGTACCAGATTTGACCACTGGCAGACCTTCCAAGATTCCATGTCCTTCTAACATGCCCCATCATTGCTAGAACCTTTTCTCATTTTCTGACATAAAAAGATTCTAGGTTAACCTTATGCTTTCCTTGCCCCAGTCCTGGAATCAACCATTTCTTTGAGGAACTCGGGTTCTTTTAATTGGCATCATTGCTTCTAGTCCCTCTCAGCCTAGAAGAGTAACAGCTAGGGAATGTATGCACGTATATATGTGTATGTACATACAGGTATGTGCATGTGTACACATATTGTGATACATAGAAAAATGGTTCCCTATCTCCTAACCCTGGGACATGTGAACATATTTCCTTACATTCAAAAGGAACTTTGCAGATGAGGTTAAAGGATCTTGAAGTTGCAAAGTTATCCTGGCTTATTTGGTGGGCCTTGTGTAGGCATGGCATCCTTATAAGCAGACAGGAAGAGGTTAGAAAGGAGATGCTGTAGTGCTCACTTTGAAGATGGAGAAAGAGGGTCACGAGCCAAGGAATGCAGGTGACCTCTAGAAGCTGGAAAAGATGAGGGAACAGATTCTCCTCTGAAGTCTGCAGAAGGCACTGCCAAACACCTTGATTTTAGACGTCTGACCTCCAGGATAAATTTGTATTGTTTGAAACTACTTTGTACTAATTTGTTACATTGGCAATAGGAAACTAGTACAGAAGTGGAAAATACATACGTATGTGTTTACTTATATGCGCTTATATGTTATTTATGTAGCAAAAACTATGAATTTACAAGGTCTGACAATTAGTGAACTTGCCACTGTGTGCTTATGACCCTATCTCCAAATAGAGTCACATGAAGGGGGTCAGAGGTGTTAGGGTTTACAAATGAAACATATGAATTTTGGATGTCAAACTTCACCCTGTAAGGGACAACCAACTGACAACTACAACTAATATTTATGTATTCATGGTTTTTAGAGTCTGCTAATTCACTGGGAGACTTCCACAACAAGCGACCTTCACAAGGATGCTAATTTGTTCATTCATTTATTCAAGTGATTAAATGTGATTAAAAGTGATTAAATACAAGTGATTAAATGTGATTTGTGTCATAATGGATGCTAGACATAAATACAAGGAGATTAAAAAGAAGTTGCTTCCCATAAATACTGTACAAATAATAGAACATGTGGGCTTAAATGGAAGGAATTGTAAAGGTCACTGGGACAGAGAGCTGCAAAACATAAGAGTTGGAAGGACACTACATGTTTGTTGCCTTGTCCAAGCTCTCCATTTATATTTGGGGAATCGGGGTCCTTTCTATATTTCACAGGCCACATCACATTCTACCACCAAAAAAGTAGGGTCTCTGTAGTCAAAGAATCTTCTTAAACCCAGTAAATATAATCAACTCTAGTAAAATAATCTTAGTATAAGTGGGGAAAAGTGACATTGCTTTTTAGGAACTGTGGTATGAACTCCAAATAGATTATTTCATTTAGTTTAATAGATGTAAAAACCCAGGTAGACATTACTGTTATACTCCTTTTACAGACAAGGGAACTTAAATTTAGAGATGTCATGTAAGTTGCCTGAAGTCACAAAAGCTTGCAAATAGAAGAGCTAGAATTAAAACCCAGTCCAATCCTAAACCAGTATTATTATTAAGTATCATATATTCATTTTAACTTTTTATTATGGAAAATTTTAAATATACACAAAGCTTGATTACCTCTGTATTCAATGAACCTGTTTTAACAGTGGTTATTTTAACCCCTCTACCTATGTATGTCTTTTTTTCTCCTGCAATATTTTATAGTAAATTGTAGATATGATCATTTCTCTCTTAAATACTCCAGTATATGTCAGGGCCTGTAATCTTAATCCCTCGTACTGTTCCTATTTCATAGATGAGGAAACAGGCTCAGAGAAGATTACGTAAATTGCCCAAAGCTACAGAGTAATAAAGTGGTTCAGAGACACAATTAGTTTAGTTACAACCTGTATTGCCACTGCTGGCTGTTACGGGCTGGAAAAGCAAGAGTTGCACATGCAATGTTTTAGCTAAGATTAAGGGGTAGTATTTTGAAGGTGACTGTAGTGATATTCAGCAATGAGGTATATAGCACTTTTTCTAGGATGAGTTTATGAACTTTAATGTCAGATCTTGTATTTTAAAATCTTGGTTCCATTTCCCAATTATAATAATTTCTAATCATATCAAGAACTTCTCCAGGTAGGTGGCACGTAGGGCCATGAAGATAAAGACCATATCTGTCTCACTGACATTTTTTCACACCCGGATTAGCCCCACTCTTTTTTGCACATAGGTGATTCTCAGTAAACTCAGTAAAGTCCATTAAATGTACTTTATTTATTCTTAACAAGACACTTTTGTAATTATTACAATACCATCTGATGTAAAATTGCATGTGATATGTATACATTGTGTGTAATTTATAAAACTCAGTGGATTAAAAAAAGACATTTTTAAAGAACTGGAGTAGTAGTTAAAAACAATATGTTATAAACAATGCAAGATTTTTTGGAGTGTGTGTGTAGGACTTCAAAGAAGAGTGTCGTTAATTAGAAACAGCAGCCTGTCTTCTGGATGGTTGCCAGATGGTTTACTTCCTTTAGATCATGAGAAGAACTTGGATGTCTCTTGTAGGAAGAACTGGGGTATCTCTTTTTTGCATTCTTGTATTGACTTCAATCCAACATTATGAAGGATGCATACAATATGGCATGCAACACGTAAGCAGTAGTAGGCTCCCTACCTCATCCAATTCAGACTTGCCATTCTTATTTTATGTGATTGTATCAGCACAGGCTGAATACAGCCTTCTAGAGTTTAATATTAAATACAATGCTAGAAGCAATGGTGGTTCTAGTCTACTGGTGAAGACTCCAGACCTATTAGGTCATCACACATACATGGAAAAGACTGACATTAGAATCAGCTGTTACTGATTTGGTTTTGACTTTTTAATCATGAAATTCCAATTCAGTTTCTTCTGGTTTTAGGACACTTGTTCAAGTACTCAAACTGTCTTTTTAATCTTTTGGTCCAGGATTTTATCTTAATCTAGGCTAAAATATAACCTACATGATTCTTCTTTTGTCTAACTCTGGACACTTGGCTCTCACAAGAACCTGCTATTCAGGTTTTTGTTAATCTGTGCAAGCCACCACATTCTCGAATAAAGACAAAGTTCAAATTGTTTACTATGTAAGCCATAGCCAGGTATGTGTTTGATTATCACTGACCCACTAATACATTGTAGACATATGTTTGACACAACAAAAAAAGGCCAGGTCATTCTTGTTCTTCTTCTGAAGATAAATTGTATTGTAATAAATATCATTGTATCCACTTCTATAAGACTGATACAGTTGGTTTTATTATCTGGTAAGTTCAGAGCAATTGAGTTTAATTTTTTTCTTTCCTAAGTTTTACTAGTTGAATTTCTCTTGTTTATTCTTAAATTGAACTAGCTCATTTAGGTTTGCTTCTTTACAAATCTTGGTGGTTTTTCCTCAAGAGTAGAGGAATATTTATTTAGGTTGTTAATTATTGTAATCTAGACCAGAGTTCTATATATCTGTGTGATTGATTGGTCTAGCCTTGAGGAGGTGACCCAGGGTCTGGGAAGGCAAGAAATGGACTTCTTTTGGCCCCTCTCTCTCTTTTCTTTTACATGGTTCTCAGATGCCACTTTAATCAAGTTTTACACTATTACAGTGATGCGGAGGGTGAGTAGAAGAAAGTGATTGTTTTTGAGAAAATTCACCAGGCATTTATTTGTTCCCCTCTGCCCCAAGGCCTAGGCTTACCACAACAGAAAATGCTTTTTTTCCCCCATGGGAATTCCATTTCTGAGGTGAGGAGTGAGGATTTCAGTAGGAATGAGCACAAAGGAGAGGGCTTTGTGAAGGGAGCTAGGTAGGCTTTTGAATTCTTCCTGATGCAAACTGGAATGAGACATGTAAGTATCGCTTCTAAAGGCAACACCTAAATCCCAGCCATTCCCACTTGAAGTCAAACCACCTACTCACTGAGACCGGCAACCAATGTTCATTTCATAACACTCCTCCTTCCATAAGCTTGGAAGCCTGAGCAGTGTGTCCATCATGCAATGTGGGGGCCTAGGTCTCCACAACCTTTGCTCAGATCTGCACCGAGGGCAGTTGACATGTGAAAAAACTCAGACTCGGTAATCCCAGGTGAAATGACTAATGGGAGCCTGTGAGAGGCACACACTAAGCCAGCAGCATCTCAAGTGCAGCCAGAAAGTGCAGCACTGGGCCATTCTTCCATTTTAGTCAATCAAAAATCATAAATCAGTTTGACAACTTAATTCAAGTTATTCAAAGCAAGGTGCCTCAAGTGATCACTAATAATCACAAGAAAGGAAACAAAGGAAGGGAAAAAAAAAAATCATGCAAGCACACCATGTGATTACAATTTAAACTTTACAAATTGGGGATAAACTTTCCTAACTCGCTTCAGTGATTTCTAGCTATGCCTGGGCAGCGCTCAGGTGATAGTAATCTTTGGTTGCTAGGCCTTCTGTTCTCAGCCACTAGGTAACAATAGGGTCGTCTGAGGCCCAGGAGAAAGTGGGGGGTGGATCTTGGATTGTGGTCAATAAGACTTGCAGAATCTTAGCCCTGAGCCCACCAAGTGCCAGACATCCTGTGCAGACCACCAGGCTGTTGCTAGCCTTGAAGGATTTGAGGAACTTGCACTCTGGTCAACAAGCCCTCCAGAAATGCCTGGCCTAAACTACACTATAAACCTGATTCCTGCAATGCAACAGATGAATCCTACAGTCCAGAATCCTCAAGGGCTTTCTTCTTCATTGGCCCCTCAGCTGAACTGGGTTGAAAGGGGCCAGAAGAAGCAACAAAGAAAACCAGATGTGATATGGGGGTAAGTTGGGGGTAGGTGTGGTAGGACATGTAGTGCAATCTTGTTTCTTTTTTTTTTTTTAAATCTATTCAGCAATGTATGTCTTTTTTAGTATATGTGTAGCCACAACAAATGTGAGCAGTGTTTGTCTTTTAATTGGGGAGTTTAATTCCTTTACATTTAAGATAATTACTGATATGGAAGTGCTGACTATTGTTTTGTTATTCGTCAGGTATGTTTTTCCCTCTTTTCTACCTTTGCTGCTTTCTATTATACTTTGTTGTTGTTTTTGTGCCATGCTTTGATTCCTGTCTCATTTTCTTCTGTGTATCTCCATACCCATTTTCTTTGAGGTTACCATGGGGATTACATAAAACGTCTTGAAGATACAACAGTCTGTTATTTTAAACTGATTAAAAAAAACTTAACTGTAATTGCATAAAAAACGTCTACTCCTTTACATCTCTGCCCCTTCCAACTTTTATTATTGATGTCAAAATTATATCTTTTTTCTTCTCTATTAACAATGATTTATAGTGTTTTATCCTTTTGTCTTTTAAATAACATACCAGAATTAAAAGTGCATTGGATACCAACATTACAGTGCTACAGGATTCTATATTTGCCTATATGTTTACTTTAACCAAGAGCTCTATATTCTCACATGGCTTTGTAGTGGCTGAATAGTGCTTTTTATTTCAACTTGAAAGACTTCCTTTAATATGGCCTTTGGGGATGAACTTCCTGAGCTTTTGGTTTTCTGGGAAAGTCTTTTCTTTAAATTTCAGAATATTATGAGGATATGCAAGTTTTAGTTACATAGTTTGCTTCTGCACACTTTAAGTGACAAATCAAACTCTTTTATTCTTTTATAATGCAAAGAAAGTGTGCATTATACCCATTAGGTGTGAATTTACCCATCCTCCTCATCCCCCTCCCAGTTGCTTAATTTCCAGTGAGTTTATACTTTCATATGTGCACATAGGTGTTGATCAATTAGTTCCAAGTTAGTATTGAGTACACGTGGTGTTTATTTTTCTATTCTTGTGATATTTCACTCAGAAGAATTTTCTGCAGATCCATCAGGTTGTTACGAAAGATACTAGACTGCCAGTTTTTTTTTTAACATGGCTGAGTTGTACTCCATGACTCCATGATATACATATACCACATTTTATCAATCTACTCCTATATTGGTGGGCAGTTGGGTTACTTCCATAAATTTGTGATAGTGAATTGTTCTGCTGTAAACATTTGAGTGCAAATGTCCTTGTGATAGAATACCTTTTTTTCCTTGGGTAAATATCCAGTGGTAGGATTGATGGATCAGATGGTAGGTCTATTTTTAGTTCTTTGAGGTGTCTCCATACTACTTGCCATAGAGATTGCCCACCAACAGTATGTAAGAGTTCCTTTCTCTCTGCATCCTCACCAGCTTCCATTGTTTTGGGACTTTTTGGTAAGAACCATTCTCACTGGAGTTAGGTGATATCTCATTGTGGTTTTGATTTGCATTTCCCTGGTAATTAGACATGAGGAGCATTTTTTCATATCCTTATTTGCCATTAGTCTATTTTTTTTTTTTTTTTTTTTGAGACAGAGTCTCATTATGTCACCCTTGGTAGAGTGCTATGGCGTTACAGCTCACAGCAACCTCAAACTCTTCGGCTTAAGGGATTCTCTTGCCTCAGCCTCCTGAGTAGCTGGGACTACAGACACCTACTACAATGCCCAGCTATTTTTGTGTTGTAGTTGTCATTGTTGTTTGGCAGGCCCCTGGCCAGGTTTGAACCCACCAGCCCTGGTGTATGTGACTGGCAGCATAACCACTGAACTATGGGTGCCGAGCCATTAGTCTATCTTTTCTGAAAAGCTTTTTTTCATGTATTTTGCCCACTTTTTAAATGGGGTTTTTGTTTTTTTCTTGCTAATTTTCTTGAATTCATTATAGATTTTGGTCAGTAGCCCTTTATTGGATATATGGCATGTGGATATGGTATTTCCTCTCATTCTGTATGTTGTCTATTTAACTCAATTGTTTCCTTGGCTGTGCAGTTTTTAAATTTAATCAGATTTTGTTTGTTTATTTTAGTTGTCACTGAGATTTCCTTTGGGGTCTTCTTCACAAATTCTTTGCCTAGGCTGATACTTATAAGAGTTTTTTCTACCTCTTGTGGAATTCTTCTGGTTTCATGCATAAAGTTTAAGTCTATTTATCCATCATGAATTAATTTTTAGAGGGGCGAGAGGTGTGGATCTTGTTTCAGTCTCCTACATGTGGTTGTCTAATTTTCCCAGTACCATTTATTGAATAAGCATTCTTTCCCCTAGTGTATGCTTTTGTCTGCTTTGTCAAATATCAGGTGGCAATATAAGCATAACCATATCTGAAGTCATATCTGAGTTCTTTGTTATGATCTGTAGATCTATGTCTCTGTTTTTGTGCCAATACTATGTTGTTTTGGTTATTATAGCCTTGTAGTATGGCTTGAAGTCTGGTAAAGTGATGCCTCCCACTTTGTTCTTTTTTTTGAGACAGAGTCTCACTATGTCACCCTTGGTAGAGTGCTGTGGTATCACAGCAACCTCAAACTCTGGGGCTTAAGCAATTCTCTTGCCTTAGCCTCCCAAGTAGCTTGGACAGTAGGCATCCACCACAATGTGCAGGTTTTTTTTGCGGGGGGTGGGGGGGTTGTAGTTGTCATTGTTGTTTGGCAGGCCTGGGCTGGGTTCGAACCAACCAGCTCTGGTATATGTGGCTGACGCCCTCGCAGCTGAGCGACAGGCACTGAGCCTCCCACTTTGTTTTTATTGTATAAGGTTGCATTGGCTATTTGAGGTCTTTTCTGGTTCTATATGAGGCATAGAATTATTTTTTTCAGATCTACAAAAATGATGTTGATATTTTGATTGGGATTGCTTTAAATTTGTAGATCACTTTGGGCAGTATAGACATTTTAACTATGTTGATTTTGCTGTCCACGAGCATGATATGTTTTTCTACCTGGTTACATCCACTGCAATTTCCTTCCTCAGTTTGTGGTAGTTCTCTCTGTAGAGGTCTTTCACCTCCTTGGTTAAATATATTTCTAAATATTTTATTTTCTTTGTTGCAACTGTGAAGAGTATTGAGTCTTTGATTTGCTTCTCAGCTTGACTGTTGTTGGCATATATAAATGCTAAATTGTGCACATTGATTTTGCAGTCTGAGACTTTGCTGAAATTATTTATCAATTCCAGGAGTCTCTTGGCAAAATATTTGGGGTTTTCTGGGTTTAAGATCATATCATCAGCAAAGAGCAATAGTTTGACCTCTTCTTTCTCTATTTGGCAACCCTTGATTTCCTTTTCTTGTCTAATTGCTGTAGGTAGGACTTTAATTATTATATTGAATAGAAGTGGTGATGGGAAACATCCTTGTCTCGTTCCAGTCCTTAGTTTGAATGCTTTCAATTTTTGTCCTTTTTATATGATGTTAATTGTGGGTTTGTCATATATGCTTTTATAATATTGAGACATATCCTGTTTATGCCTATTTTGTTCAATGTTCTCATTATAAAGGGTGATGAATTTTGTGAAAATCTTTTACTGCATCTATTGAGAGGATCATATGGTCTTTTTTTTGTGCTCCTGTTTATATGATGAATTACATGAATAGATTTGCATGTGTTGAACCATCCTCCCATCTCTGGGATGAGGTGCATCTGGTTGTGATGGATTATTTTTTTATTTGCCACTGGATTTGGTTTGCTAATATTTTATTACATTTTTTTGCTTCTGTATTCATTAGAAATATTGGTCCGAAGTTTTCTCTTTTTGTTGTGTCCTTTCCTGACCTTGGTATCAAAGTGATATTTGCTTTGTTGAATGAGTTGGAGAGGATATCTTCCTTCTCAATGTTGTGGAATACTTTCTGCAGTATAAGTACAGATTCTTCCTTATAGGGTTGGTTGAATTTGGGCATAAAACCATCTGATTAGGACTATTTTCTTTTTTTGTTGGAAGATATTTTATTGCTGCTTCAGTTTAGGGTCTTGACATTGGTATGTTCAGCAGTTCTGTTTCTTCCTGATTGAGGTTTGGAGGTTGGGTGTTTTCAGGAATTTGTCCATTTCCTCAATTTTTGTACTTTTGAGCAGAGATTCTTATTGTATGCAGAGATGACATTTTGTATTTATATGATTTCAGGTGCGATTCCTCCTTTTTCATTTCTGACTGAACTTACTAATGACCTTTCTGTTTTTGGTTAATATAGCAAGAGACCTGTCAATTTTATAAATCTTTTAAAAGAATCAACTTTTATTTAATTTGTCTTCTGTGTAGTTCTTTTGTTCTTGATTTTATTTAGTCCTGCTCAGATCTTGGTTATTTCTTTTCTGCTTCTGGGTTTGGGATTACTTTGCTCCTTTTCTAATTCCTTGAGACAATTCATTAGATTATTGACTTGAGATCTTTCTGTGTTTTTGATGTGGTATTTGAAACTTTAAATTTTTCCTCAGGACTGCTTTTGCTATGTCCCATTGGTTTTGATAACCATGATCCCACTGTCAAAAGTCCTTTAATGTCCATATTTATCTCCTCATGGACCCAACTGTCATTCAGCAATAGGTTGTTTAGTTTCTATGACTTTGTGCAGGGACGAGTGTTTTTGTTGGAATTAATTTCTAATTTTATTCCACTGTGGTCTGAGACAATACATGGTATAACTTCTATTTTTTTTTTTTTTTTTTTGTAGTTTTTGGCTGGGGCTGGGTTTGAACCATTACCTCCGGCATATGGGGCCAGCACCCTACTCCTTTGAGCCACAGACGCTGCCCACCTAAACTCTATTTTTAAAAAATTTGTTGTTGCATGATTTGTTGCCTAAGATGTAGGCAATCTTAGAGAATGTCCCATGAGCTGATGAGAAGAACATATATGTGATAATTTGGAGTAGAATGTTCTATAAATGTCACTTAGGCCCATTTGTTCTAGGGTTCTGTTTTGGTCCATTGTTTATTTTATATTTGGGGGATCTGTCCAATTCTGTCAGGGAGGTATTAAGTCCCCAACAATCATGGTGCTGCTACTTATTTTTGTTTAGATCGAGTATAATTTGCTTTAAGAATCTGGGTGCTCCTGAGTTGGTGGTATACATATTTAGAACTGTCAAGTCTTCTTATTGAATTATTGTCCCCTTTACCATACATAATATAGTGGCTATCTCTTTCTTTTTAAACTTTTGATGCTTTATGCAGTTTTTTTTTCCCCTTTGGCCAGGGCAGGGTTTGAACCCAGCACCTCCAGCATATGGGGCCAGCACCCTACTCCTTTGAG
>CAUYON010029837.1:0-20717 GCA_963573935.1 Arctocebus calabarensis
CTTGGGGTCACAGGTCGCCCCAGCAGGGTTGATATGTGTTCCTCGACCTTGTCTCTTGGCTCAGCTCCAAACTGTTGGCTTTCTCGCTAAATTTCTGTCCTTTAACTCTCCTTCTGGACAGGAGTGTCTGCAGAAAGCTGGTTACAGACCGCCATCTTGGCTCCCCCCCACATTGACTAAATTTTTATTTGAAAACAACTTTTACATGTTCATGCATCAAAAATAACATAGATTGATGGATGCATGCAGATGTTGATACTTGTGGGTACAATGGTTTAACTTGCTATATTTGACTTTATGATGGTGTCAGAGCAATATGCATTCAGTAGAAACCTTACTTAAGAACCCATATAACTATTCTGTTTTAACCTTCAAAATTTTATCCAATAAATTACATGGGATATTTATTTATACTTTATTATAAAGTAGACATCATATTAGATGATTTTGTACAACTATGGACTAATTAAGTGTTCTGACTATGTTTAAAGTGCTTGAGAATGAGCTATGATATTTGGGAGATTATGTATATTTAATGAATTTTAATTTAAATACCTTCAACTTATAATGGATTTTTGGAATGTAACACCATTGCAAGTAAAGAAGCATCTATAGAGGCACAATTTGATCACAATATTTTTGTATATTCAGTTTTTCCACATAAGCAAACATACCAAAAATATTTGGTGGGGTTATTCCCTGACTTTCCCTTTCCCCACCTACTTGGAGATGTGACTATTTGGCAGAATTTGGTGCTTAGCATATAGTCGATAATCATAGAACTATTTCAATTCTTTTTATATTTAAACATTTTTATGATAAAATAATATAAAATTAATGTTTTACTTGACTAAATCATGATCACCCTTTTAAGACTAGTTGATACAGACTAATGAAAATAAAATGATTGTAAAACTCATCAATTTATTGAAGTACTGCATTGTTAATAAATTTTAATGCACATTGTTACATATCATACACACTTTTGAGTTTCCTGTGTGTTTATCTGTGTGTATCTGTTAATTTTTTCTCTACTAGTGGGTGTACGTACTGTATCTATTAACACTACTTACTTAGTAGTTACTATAGGAAAATAAGTTTTCTTTTTAAAGAGCAAAAGTATGAAATGCTCATTGTAGACTATTTGAAAAATATTTAAATGCATAAAGCATTTCCTTTTATCACTCTTGTCTTTATGGTATAATTCTGTTTATCTCTTTCTCAAACTTTTTACATATCTTGAACTTTTACATCAAACTCTGTACAAAATCATATATACTTATTTATGCACAGATGTCTTACAAGTTTTTTTATTACATTGGAGACATTTTAACTAATTTTTACCACCTGCAAATTACAGCAATTTAAGAGTTTGCAATAATGTAACATTATTATATATTTAACATATTTTGCATTTTACAGAATAAGGAGAAAAAGGCCTTTTAGGTTCTTCATCAAAATCTGTGATGGATTTTTCTTTAGAAATATGAGCAAGTAAGAAAAAGACTCATTGAACCAAAATTGAAACTGGCCTCACCTCAGCCCAAGTCCTATTTAGAGAAAAGTGATTATCTGTTCTCTTTTCTGGATAACATAAATAGGGAAGATATTTATAATAACATTAACTACAGTCTCTTTAGATTTCTTATTAGAATATAAAACATGAAATAAAACCTACTAGATGTAAAAAGGAAAATCTTTATGACCAGTGATTAGAACAAAAACTGAAAAGCAGAGTGACAAATCATACAGTAAATGGAGTTATCAGACTATGGTTATAGAATTTTAACAGTACAAAATTTTAAAGTACAAAAAAAAGTGAAGGTATTTGAAAGCATGAAGAATTGATCCAGAGAATTAGGACTTGGAAAAAAATTAGAACTGAATATAAGGGATATTATAGAACCAAAAGACATGATTATGTGATAAA
Source organism: Arctocebus calabarensis (assembly GCA_963573935.1). Classification (NCBI taxonomy): domain Eukaryota; kingdom Metazoa; phylum Chordata; class Mammalia; order Primates; family Lorisidae; genus Arctocebus; species Arctocebus calabarensis. The sequence goes on from CAUYON010029837.1 coordinate 1,931, forward strand.
CTTTCAATGGTCGAGTTATACAGATAGCTTTAAGGAACAGAAGAGGATTAGTGAACTATAAAATAGAGTGATAAATATAACAGAAATGAAAGTTAGGAAGAAGAAAGCATAGTTACAAAAAATAATAAATTAGCATAAGAAACATATACATTCAAACTATCAAATACTGGGAGAGGAGAAAGAAAATGGGCAGAAATAATGTTCAAGGAGATAATAACTGAAAAGTTTTCAAAATTAATGAAACTCACATATTCAAGAAGCTAAGACAATTCCAAGCACAGTATCTGCAAAGCAAGCCACAGATTGAGATAAGATAATAAGCATTTTTGAAAATAAACAAAAAGACAAAAGAAAATCCTAAAAGTAGCCAGAAATAAAGCCAGGCACAGAGGCACTTGTAATCCTAGCACTCTGGGAGAACAAGGCAGGTGGATTGCTTGAAGTAAGGAATTCAAGACCAGCCTAAGCAAGAGTGAGACCCTGTCTCTACTAAAAATCAAAAAACTAGTGGGACTTTGTGGTGTTTGCCTATAGTCCAGACTACTCAGGAAACTAAGGTTGCTGTGAGCTATGATGACACAGCACTCTACTCAGAGTAACAGAGTGAGACTCTCTCTCAAAGAATAATAATAATGATGATAATAATAATTCACAGTATGAAAAGGACGCCTTGGTAATTGAAGCAGCACCAAATGTATATTACTGAGATCCAATCCTAGCTAGAAAGCTTCTGCACAGCCAAGAGCACTGTAAGTAAAGCCAACAGACAGCTTTCAAAATGGGAGAAGAGTCTACGGCCATACGGCCCTGAACGCGCCTGATCTCATCAAAATGGGAGAAGATTTTTGCATTTTATATTTCTGATAAAGGTCTGATAACTAGAATTCACAGAGAACTCAAACTGATCAATAAGAAAAGAACAAACAACCCCATTTCCTTGTGGGCAGGAGATTGAACAGAAACTTCTCTGAAGATGATAAACAGACGGCAAATAAAACATGAAAAAATGTTCAACATCCTTAATCATCAGAGAAATGCAAATGAAAACCACTTTGACTTCTATAAAGAAGGTTCTATTCATGTCTCTTGCCCCTTGATTTATGGGATTGTTGGCTTTTTTCATGTAGATTAATTTGAGTTCTCTATAGCTCCTGGATATCAAGCCTTTGTCTGATTCAAAATATGCAAATATCCTTTCCCATTGGGTAGGATGTCTATTTGCTTTGGTTGTTGTCTCCTTAGCTGTACAGAAGCTTCTGAGTTTAATTAAGTCCCATTTGTTTATTTTTGCCGTCGTTGCAATAGCCATGGCAGTCTTCTTCATGAAGCCTTTCCCCAGGCCGATATCTTCCAGTGTTTTTCCTATGCTTTCTTTCAGGATTTTTATTGTGTCATGCCAAAGATTCCCTATTCAATAAATGGTGCTGGGAAAACTGGATATCCACATGTAAAAGACTGAAACTGGACCCTCACTTTTCTTCACTCACAAAAATTGATTCAAGTTGGATAAAGGACTTATATTTAAGGCATGGATAGTTTTTTAAATTAATGCTGCCTTCAATGTTAAAGAATATCTGCCTTTAAAATATTGTTACCCCCTGTGCCAAATAGCATTTTCTCTGAAATTGGAGGTCAGAGAAACTAGTGGGACAGATAAATGGAATTCACCAAACCTACAGAACAGACTGTACAAGCTGTTCTGCATCTATATCCAGAATAAGTTATTTAATTAACAACTTTAATTATGTGACAGAATTTAATCTGATATTTGCTTTCTTCATAGTCCAATAGAGAAGTTGTAAGAATGTAACTAACTCACCCATCTCAAACTTCCACTCTGGATATTATCTATCAACAAGAATAAAAGAATTTTGCATTATCCAAGTAGCTTATTCAATTACTAACACAACTTTGTACAGTTGACATGAGAAAGAAGAAAATGATCTCCGTGAATGCTGAGTGATCTCCATGGAATCAAAGCTTTGGACATGATTGCTATTACTAGGCTAAAATGGCCTGGAACCCAAACAAGCCATCTGACTCCTGTTTCCTCTAATACAGGCCTGAGTGTTGGCTTTTACCACCAACAGCTTAGAAAGTTACATATATTTCTGGAAGAAGAATGGAACAATGTGCAATGCATAGACAAAGTTGGTCCAAGCTAACAATCTCAGGCCTTCTTAGATGAGACACAAAAGCAGCCCATGTCCGTAGCTTACTTTATAATACATTTGGAAGGCAGAGTTTTCTCAGAATAGTAAAGCAGGGAGGCAGGAAAAAGTATTGTTACTGTAACTCTGAGAGACTAAGAAGTCTTATAGATACACCCAGGGAATCCCTGAACCCTGGAAGTTTAGCCCCATAGGAGCATCTTGAAGTTTAACCAATTCACCTTGTTTGAATGCCTTTTTTTTTTTTTTTTTAGACAGAGTGTCACTATGTCACCCTCAGTAGGTGCTGTGGCATTACAGCTCACAGCAACCTCAAACTCTTGGGGAAATCTTAAGTGATTCTCTTGCCTCAGCCTCCCAAGTAGCTGGGACCACAGGCAACGACCAAAATGCCTGGCTATTTGTTGTTGTTGTTGTTGTTGTCATTGTTGTTTAGCAGGGCCTGCTAAGTTCAAACCTTCCAGCCTCGGTGTATGTGGCTGGTGCCCTAATCACTTGAGGTAAGGGTGATGAGCCTTGAATGTCTTTTTGTTTTGTTGTTGTTGTTGTTGTTGTCATTTGTTTTTTTTCTCCTCCTCTTTTTATTTATTTTTTATTATTATTTTGTTTTTTATTGTTGAAACATAGCTGAATGAAACCAACACATTGTACCCCTTGATTGAATGTAGTTTTGAATGAAGAACAAAGTTTAGGGAGAGACAGGAGATAAGGTGGGTCTTTATTTTCCTTTTCCAAAACCAAAAAGGACATTGAAAATCTGTGCATGCTCAGTATTTGAAATAGTGGTGGCTAATCTGATGTGAGACATTAAACACAAACACAGACACATTATATAAAATACATGGAAAGATAAATAATGAAGTATCATTGTTCAATTTTTAGTATTTTAATTATTTTATTTCTTTGTGTAAATATTTGCATTTTCCCAAAGGCCACATATATAATTTTAAATGATAACAGTAAATTTGCAAATAAAATTTGGTCAATTGCATTGCAATCACTCTCTTGCTTGCATTTTAGAAACACATTCTCTTGAGAAGACCAAATTAAAGACAGGTCAAGGATTTGTGAAAGTGTTTGTCAAAATGACATGCTCTTGTACGGCCTGTGATCTGTGGTTCTCTAGTCCACACTAGTCCTTGCTGGTAGTAAGCCTGTGATCTGTGGACTCCAGCATTAGATGTGGACTTGGGAGGTGGGGGAAGAATATGGCAGAAACTGAGGACAAACAGTGTAAAATACACACATCTGTCCTGATTTCAAAATCTGGCCCAATACAGGAGCTGTCTAGGTTAATTGGGAAAAGTCTGATAAAGTTTAACCCTGAGCCATTTTACCTAAATCAAAAAGCTATTTTTAGTTTAGAACACGTTCATTTTTCATAAGCAGACAAGGTATTGCATATCTGTTCCAAGTCAAATTTTGGAAATAGTTATTCTTCTTGAAAGTTATTTTTTTTTCCTGTGGCATTTCATGGAAAACACTTGCTCCAGCCAAGAAGTTATGGATATATTTTCTTAGACTAAAAAAAAAATTCTTATTATGAGTAAGTTAATTGAAGCCCTGGGAATAGTATAATTAGTGAATTTTTGGTTTATAATGCAATCATAAAGTTGGAAAGAATCTTGAGAAGCCATCTATTTCCACTCTTCTACTGAGGCTTGGAAACACCCCCTGTCCCAACTCCAACATATGGGTACCTGTTTTATTTCCACAGTTACTTAGGGAATATCATGTGAGCCCACTGGGCAAATTTTGCCTTCTAGCTTTTCTTATCATCCTGATGTTATTTTATAAAAGTTATTTAAATCGTTTTTATGGCAAATTAAACTACAAAACACAGTACAAATATAAGCCACTTTTAAATTATTATTTTTGTGTTATCATTTGCCATCTGATTTAGGGGACTTCATACATTACGTGTGTTTTATTTTCCACAGTTCTCGCTGGAATTCTGCATAAGTTAGGAATTTGCTGTGGTGGTGGTGGTGATGGTGGTGACTGTCTACAAGTAACACAGACTCCTGACTTATTGCCACGGTGGGGTAACGTTGTAATATGTCAATGTGGCTATGCTGAATTGCATGTACTAGAATGCATTCTTTAAGTATGTTTCATTAAGGTGAGATATAAGCAAGATTCTCCCAGAACTTGAGAGAGGAAGATGGGCAGGGTAATTTTGCGGGATTCAAATGTTGTTGCTGACTCACCTCCTTGGCAGGAAGTAAACAGCTACTTTCTCTTACTTTTCAATCTTTGTTCAATTTCTATGACCACTGGGCTAGATACGTGTATGTGTGTGTGTGTGTGTGTGTGTGTGTATGGGGGAGGGGTATTCATAGGCTTGGGGAAGGGCTCTCCTTTTGCAGAGATACCCTTTACCAGGTCAGGAGCAGCAAGAATTAATATGGGCCTGTGTCTGCTTTTGTGGAATTCCACCGTGAACTCATGGGGTTCTGTCCGCTTGAGATTTCTTCTTCCAACCTCCTTTCCCTCGACTCCAGCATTAGATGTGGAGTCTGCCATGCGGAAACCACTTCATTAACTCTCATAATTGGGTTAGTAAATTCCCTGTGATAAATCCTTTAATATACAAGGTTGGACAAGTAAGTTTGCCAAGTTATCCTAGAAAAAGTGCTACATACTTCATTGCTGAATATCACTACAGTCAGTAAATGGCCCAGGGAAGAACTTCGAAGGTGACTGTCGTGATATTTAGCAATGAGGTATGCAGCTTTTTTCCAGGATGAGTTCCAGACCTTAATGGTCTGACCTTGTATATGTATATAGCTTAATGGTTCTGGTTTACTTCCTGAATTCTGACAGCAATAGGGAACAATAGTTAGGATCAATGGAAATCAAGCTATCTCTCATTTCTGCCCTTTCTCTTTAAACAGTATTCCTGTGCATCTCCAGAAAACTTGTTGGTAAAGATAGCCCTGAACACTTCCCAGAATCACTTAAATGATCAGGAATTTGCTGTGGTGGTGGCTGTCTTCAACCACCTGAAGTGACACTAATCCCATTATTCAGTATGTATGTTTCTCTCATGACAAACTCTAAATCCTCAGGAAACAGTTTCCGTTGGATTCATTTTAATCATATATTATGACCTTGAACAATCTGCCGTGGTCAGGGAAGTAGACTTTAAGGACAGAATTAGGCTATGTCTAGTACCCCCTCTTGGTCCACACAATTGTATCAAATGCAGCAGGGCATAGGTTGAACAAAACGACTTTGGGGATTACAATGGCATTTTCACGTGGACAGGAGCTAACCACTCTTTGGCAGGGTTGATAGTTGCCAGAACATACTGATACGCTATGGTGTTTGTTTCTAACTGGTACCTGTTCTTATTTGCTGGTGCCAATGCCACGGAAGTTTCTAAATGTCAATATCATCCTGACCACAGATTCTCAAACTGACCTCAAAATGTTCATTTATTTATGAAAAATATATTCATAGGGTTTTTAATAGCTTGAAAACACAATATTGTTATCAGGGAAAATAAAAATGAGTAGAAAAGCAAAGTTGTAGTCTAAGAGTACATAATTTAGCAGGAAAGACAGAAATTTCCAACCTTGAGTGAAGGAACGTTTGGACTCAGAGTAAGGTACGTTTGATTTATTCTTTGTTCAGTTCTTATTATCCTTTTGTCCATGTAATTTAACAGAGCGGCAAGTCTGTAAGAAGACAGACTGCATACATTCTAACTTCATCAATTAAATATCTGTATGGCCTTGGGCTGGTTATTTTAGCAGAGTACATTTCATCTTTAAAAAATAAGGATAGGATTAGTTAGAATAAAACAAGACTGTATGTGAAAGTTTAGAGTAATAGAAACACATGTCTTTTTATTTTTAATTCCATTAGACTTATTTTTAAGTCTAGAACACTGAATTTTTCAAATTCCTTCTCAGCCCCATAATTCTTTAAATTTGACCATTAATAAAATCAATTATATGCACAAATTAATCACAATTAACCATTCTTACATGTGTGTAACTAATCTTCTTTGATTTTAAATGATTCTGGTGAATCTAATTCTCCAGAAATGTATTTAAACTTTTAAAATTATCTGTATGTAGTAGGTATGAATCACGATGCACAAATTCAATTGTGAAAAAATATCACAGTTCTTATTATCTTCAAATTAATTTACTTCCAGCTTCAAACACATATGCTCCTAGATTGGCAGAAAGTTTAACGCCAGTTTTTTTTTTTTTTCTTTTTGAAGTTTTTGGCCAGGGTCAGGTTTGAACCCACCACCTCCAGTATGTGGGGCTGGCGCCCTATCCTTTGAGCTACAGGCACTGCCCAAGTTTTTTTTTTTCTTTTTGCAGTTTTTGGCTGGGGCCAGATTTGAACCCGCCACCTCTGCTCTTTGAGCCACAGGCACTGCCCAATGCCAGTTATTCCTGACACTCTTCTATATTACTAAGGTAGTATAAATATTCCAGGGTCTCACAACAGAATGCGATTCTAGTATAAAGTTTCTACATAGTGGCTGGAACCCCCTTGCCATCTCTCAGCTCTCTTTTGCAGTGGCCTCCAGGTCGTCTAGTTTTTACGACTAGATCCCCCAGCTGTCGTTTTCCATAGAGATTTTGCTGCTTCTCAATCCATTCCATCCCATACGGCACAATACCAGGTGTTTTAGGATATTATAAATCTGTCCTTTCTGACTAGTTTGGTGAAAATTCTTCCTTACTTCCAAGTCAAATCTGATCTTCACAACAAAGACAATTAATCTAACCTCTTTGGTGGAGTTTTTACAGAAGGGGAGAGAGAATCGGTTTAAAACTCTTCGAGGCAATGGATTATAAAACCACACAGTTTGGGGCTGAGTGTAGAAAGTGGACATGGAGAACAGCAACCTAATTTGATCACACGAATTGTGACACTTATGTTTCTTCCATGCTTTGTAAAAATTTAAACAGCACAAAAATATCAATTTCTACTCAGGGTTTGCAGGGATTTCTTGCTCAAACCATCTGAGCCTCATTCCTTTTCTGAGAATAGTTCTTTGATGAGTGTTCCAATTCTTACAGGGTTATTGGTATATTCAGATATTCTATTTTTTCTTATATCAACTTGTGATAATTTCAGATTTTTCAGAAAAAATATTTATATCTTTGTGTAGCAGAGACTTAAACATAATACTGCAATCTAAATATCTTACCTATTTGGAGGATTGTATTTTATAAAAAACAGAGATATGGTCTAACTCTGTTGCCCAGGCAGGAGTACAGTGGACTGATGTTAGTTTATTGTAACTTTGAACTATTGGGATCAAGCAGTCCTCCCATGTAACCCTCCCAAATAGCTAGAATCACATACATTTGCCACCATACCAAGTTAATTCTCTCATATATTTTATAGAGAGAGGGTCTCACTATATTCCTCAATCTTACCTGAACTCCTGACTTCAAATGATCCTCCTACTTTGGCCTCCCAAAGTGGTGGGATTATCAATGTCAGCCACCATGGCCAGCTGCATACTGTTCTTCTCTCTAAAATTCAAAATATTTTGATTTTTATTTGATTGGATTACCTAGAAGCTTGTGTACTTTGCTCTAGTTTCTAAAAATTCATATTTTGAGTTTATTTACTAAATGGACTTTAGTTTTTTTAGTTTCAAATCTGTTAGTTTTTGTCTTTTATGTCAACCTCTTTTTCTGTGCATTTTTTTCTAACTCACTGAGTTGAATGTTTAGTAAATTTCTTTCTTTTTTTTTTTGAGACAGAGCCTCAAGCTGTCACCCTGGATAGAGTGCCATGGCATCAGAGCTCACAGCAACCTCCAATTCCTGGGCTTAAGCGAGTCTCTTGCCTCTGCCTCCCAAGTAGCTGGGAGTACAGGCACCCGCCACAACGCCCGGCCATTTTTGGTTGCAGCTGTCATTGTTGTTTGGCGGGCCAGGCTGGATTCGAACCCACCAGCTCAGGAGTACGTGGCTGGTGCCTTAGCCCATTGAGCCACATGCCCCGAGCCTACTATATTTATTTCTAATCCTTCTTGTTCAAGAAGAAATGTACTCAGTGTGGTGCTTATGACTCTGATTTTGGTATTAGTCACCTCTTAGATGTGATGTGGCTTGTTATCATTTTAATTATTTTGCAATCTTACAGTAGTTTTCTTTTCGTTGGCCAAATTTCCTGGTTTTGTTAAACTATGATCTGCAAATATATTCTCTGAACTTTTAATGTTTAAGAGTTTACATTAATTATTTTATAACTTTAATCATAATGGACTATTTTAATCTTTAATCCTCAGAATTTATCTTATGTTAAGTAGTATAGATTCAGAGTCAGGTGCCTTGAGAACCAGGAATATCAAAGGCAGCAGACAATCCTTGTCTCAGCTCAAGCGATCTGGCAGAGTTAATTCAACTGTCCTCTACCTATTTCTATCTTAGACTTCAACAGGTTGAACGATGCCCACCCCACTGAGGAGGCCCTCTGATTTGCTCAGTCTGCTAATTCAAATGTTAACATCTTCCAGAAGCACCTTCACAGACACAACCAGATATCCAGGCAGCCCATGGCCCAGTCAAGTTGACACAGAATTAACCATCGCAACTTTATCCCACGTCAACTTAGCACTCATACACACCTTCAACCATACTTATTCTCCAAATAAAGAACAACAAAGTCATAATTCTTCCTAATGTGATACAACTATCCTATTTGGAACACAAAACATATAAATCCTTTCCCCATTAAAGGAAGTAGAGCCTTTAGTTATGTTTCCTCTTTTCCTAACTTAAACACTAGCATATAAAATTAACAACATTTAAATCTCATGGCATAAAGTCACTACATCTTACGCTACATGGTAAGGGAATGAGAGAGGAAAAAGTTTGTGTGTGTGTATGTGTGTAACAAAGCAAGAAGGAAATACTGAGGAAAAGTACAGTCCTCACTTCCGTACCTTGTCACATGGTTGTTACTGGCATTTACAACTGTCTTCTTCATCACCCATTTCAAATTCTCTATCTCTCTCTCTCTCTTTTTTTTTTTTTTTTTTGCAGTTTTTGGCCAGGGCTAGGTTTGAACCTGCCACCTCCAGCACATGGGGCCAGCGTCCTACTCTTTTGAGACACAGGCGCCGCCCTTAAATTCTCTTTACTTTCAAAAAACACCTTAGTTGCTCATGGGTCTTTACTTGGTGGAATCACTTAGATCTTCCTTTGGGAAAGGTCTGCTCATTAGCTGTAGAGCCTGGACTGGGTGATTATGGTTTTCCACAATCACGGGCATATTCACAGTCAGAGATGCCCTTGTAGATCTCTTGCATCAGACATGGTATTCCTTACCTCTGCTGTGGAGAAGCTGTCCAGGTGTCACTTAGTAATTGGAATTAATCACCTCAGCCAGCATAGCAGTTCTTATCTATGCCTGATGATTTAGGATATGAGAAGCCCACAGTAGTTGGGAGGGCAGTCTTATCTTTTAGTTCAATGTCATAGTTGTATCTTCTGGTGTAAACATTTCTCCTTGTGGAACTAAGATCTCTAGGTCAGCAAGGCATAAAGTCAAGGAAACTGGAAAAAAAATTTGCTTTACGGTCACTGGGACTAACAGCTAATGGTGCCACTTGCATTGCCACCCCTTTATTCCTGAATCTACTGGTACTGTTTCTCTGTACCACTTATTAGATGCTGATTGAAAGCATGTAAATCCTTCTGGAAAACTTTTCCCTGGTCCTGTATGGTTTTGCCACTTACCTGACTCTATAACTATGTTTTCAAAGGCCATTCCACTATTTTGTCCAGATAGCTGCTTCAGAAATGGTGGAAAACGTGGTAAGACCAGTGAGCTTCATGATTATGGACCCATTGCTTTTACTTACTTTGCTGTGAAGTGAATTCTTTGATAAGGAGAAATGCTGTGTAGAACACTATGATGGTGGATAAGGAATTCTATAAATCCAGGGACAGATGGAAGTTTTGGCAGAAGTGTTCCATGCAAGGAAAGCAAACCCATACCTAGAGTGTCTATTCCAGTAAGGATGAAGCTCTCCCCTTTCCCTGATGGGAGAATTCCAATGGGGCCATAACCCGGGCAACCCTGGTGAGTGGAATTCCATGTTGCTAAGTCCATGCAAAAGTTCCCCACTGCTACTATGATTACCATGTTCGTGAGTCCAAGAACACCTGAGCATCAAGGCAAACTGGGATTCACAGAAGAGGACATTGGATCCATTTGATCATTAAATCTTCTGCTAAGATCACGCTTTGATGAGCATTTATAGGGGATACAAATATCTTCATATTTTTTCCCACTCAAATCTATACACACTCTTTCTTAAACACCCCTTACCAAAATCTCTTTGTCACCAATTTTCCAATTATGTTTCTTCTAAGTCTCTGTCCAAACCATTGCAAATATCCCACAAAATGGAATATCATCACCTATATGGTCACCCCTCTTTTAAACAAAGTGCACATCCAGTTTCACTGCTCAAAATTCTGCCCAGAGGGATAATTTTTCTTTTCCTCTGACTTTTAGGGATATCCCAAAGAGAAGAGATGGGCTGAAGCTGTCCACTGTGGGTGGTGCCTGCACAGTGTACTGAACTCTATGCAGACCAGGACCGAGTCTCCTCTTCCTCTGTCAACCAATCACAAGGCCCTCCCCTGAGCCCACAGGTGCAGTCTGGGAGAGTAGGGTAGGAGTGGGAGCCATGGGCATTTGGGCCACTTCATTTAACTCATTTCACCTTTAGGTCAGGAACTGCTTAGGCCCCATCACATATAGTCTAATTTTTTTTGATGATGGGATCTTGCTGTGCAAGTCCAACTGTGTGACTGAGGGTGGATGAGGTAGCAACCCGTTCATAATGGGCAGCTCAGGCCTTATTACAATGTGGTTGCCCATGGTTAAGTGTTCACTTTGCTCACTTTGTGGTTCCAGGCCACAGCTGGTTCTCACAGAGAATGGTCCTCTAGATGCATAGGACTGCAGAGGCCCACAAACAAACTGCTTAAGGCCCACCCTGCCATATGTTCCAAACAGCATTTCTACGTGTCATGTACACATCATGTAGCACTATCTGACCTGCTGGGTCTTGTGAGCCCAGGCTAGATCAGCCTGTGGCACAGCATGGATCTGTGGCACAGCCTTCCTTCTCTTGCCTTGGTCCTGCTCAAAACCAGTAGCTTTTTGAGGAACTCAACAAATGGGTTGGATAACACTCCCAAAGTGAGAAATAATTTACCTCCAAAATCCAAAGGGGGTGTTAGATATTGTGCCTCTTTTTTAGTTCTAGATAGTACCCATGCAACAACTTCCCCTTCACTTTAGAACAGGTCCCACTTTCTTCTGTTCACTTGATGGAGCATTTCTGTCCACACACAGGCAGCGGTAGGATGGTGGGTTCCCAAGGCACTTCACTTCTAGGAACGTGGGATCAATTAGCCGATGCCTTGGCTTGGCTTGAGTCAATCTACTCTGATTTGGGCTTTGACTCTACTGACTGTAATGGTAACTACACCCATCTCACCTTTGTTGGTTGAGTGCTGCCACTTAGGCCTTGCCACCCTGGGATGCGATAAACTCTATTGCATTTAGATTTCTCAATTCAGTGACTTTTCCCAGTAAGCGGTCAGTGATTTTGCCCTTTACAGGAAAGAGTGACCACATAGCTCTTTGAGGGTGCTGCAGTTCTCCTCATAAATGCTGTAAAGGTATGTCTTCCAGATCCTCCCCAGATGGATGGCAGGTCTTCAGTGATAAATCTATTCTAAAATTTCAATCTTCCTGAATCCTTAAATTTCTTTCTCTAAATGAAACCAAGGCAGATCTGGCATTCCCATTGCGCTCACAGTGGGTCACCTTTTGGTCCAGCCAAACTAACTGTTAGAGTGTTTACTAGCTACCAGTTATATTAGGAGCAAGTGGCCAGCACCATCATACTCATTAGTTTTCCAAATTGATTGAAAAGTATCATACATAGTCACCCAGCTCCTGTCTTCTATACATGATTGTAGATCCATCTACTTCAGATATTTTTCATACCTTTATTGCTAGATCACACCATGGACTATCAGTGCTCTTTTAACTACCAAAAATAATCATTAGCATCTTGAAATTGAATCAGATTAGAGAGCCAATTCCAGAAACCCTGGAACCAATTCACAAAATTCATCCTTAACATTCCACTCCCGCGGATTCTCTTGGTACTAAAATATGTATTACTCAGGATTCTTCAGCAACAGAATCATTATGATATATTATACACACACAAATAACATGAATATACACACACACATATAATGAAGAAATTTATTGTAAACTATTGGTCCTCACAATTATAGAGGCTGAGAAGTCCCACTGTCTGCTGTTAGTAAGCCAGAATCCCAGGAAATTTGGTGGCATAATTCCGAGGCCTAAGAGCTGATGGTGTAGATTCCAATCTATGTCTAAAGGCCTGAGAACCAGATGCACCAACAGCAAGAGAAGATTGAACAGCTCAACAGTCTGGCAGAGTTAATTCTCCCTTTCTCTGCCTTTTTGTTCTATTCAGGCTTTGAATGGATTGAATGATATCCACCCACACCGGGAGGGCCATCTGCTCTACCCCCTCCACCAATTCAAGGACTAATCTCTTCCAGAAACGTCCTCACACACACTTCCAGAAATAGTATTTAACCACCTATCTGGGCATCCTGTGGCCCAGTCAAACTGACACCTAAAATTAACTGCCACATTACTATTTCTTGAACATTTTAATAGCTGTAGCTTATTGCACTTTTCAGCAGAATTTTCATCTTTGGTTTTCTGTCTTTTCTCATGCAGATCAAATTCTGTTGGGCAAGATTTTTCATTTCTGTACTATTTGCTATTGCTTTTATATTTCCTGTCTTTATCCTCAGTCCAGGTTTTTTCCTACCAACTGTCTACTCAACATAATTACCAGAACACTTTGTCTCCTTAAAATTAATTTATCAAATACAAGCTAATAAAATGATTTATGTTTCCATAGAGTTAAAATATTTTTAAAGGTTTCAATCACAAGTGTATGAAAAATTTCTTGATTCATACAACATAATTTATAATAAAAGGATGCAAGATATTTTTCACTCAAAAGGTGTCATAAAATTTCAAAAAAAAGATACTCTTAAATTCATTTAGACATATTACCATTTTTTCTTTACATTGTATTTGTGTGACTTTCTAATAAGATAAATTTCATTTTTTTTCTATATTTATTTTTCTTAAACCTTAATATTACTATTATCATCATGGGAGCATAATTTATCCACTTATGGAACATTCTGGTTTGTTTGAAAATGTGCTCTAGAATGATCATTGAGAAAAGAGAGCAATGTAGCCAATTCTTCCACATCAGCTTTTGAGAAATGCTGGTATTTATCTTTCTCACTTCTAAGTCAGTGCTGAGAAAATAGTTTGTTCACCAACCAGTTATGTGTCAACGTAATAAGTCTGTGATACCCAAACCAGATTATCCTTATGAATCAGCACATCTCATATGATATGAATATTGTATGACAATAAATATTTTCTAAGAATCAAGGAAATTTAAATCTTTTTTTCCTTTTCTTAATCTTCCAGGCCTATATACCTTCATTATAATTAGACTCGTTGGATGAAAGTGTTCTTTAGCAAGCTACATTAGTATTTGCCCAGTTTCCTGTTTTCACTTGACATTGTCAAATTTACCTTAAAAAGCAATTTTGTCTGAGTGGTTTTGGATTCCAGATCTCTTTTTTTATGTTAACATAAGCAAAACATACATTTTAACTAAAGTAGAAGATATTAAGTGTGTTGATATGGTTAATTGATGGATTATTTAAAAGACAAACAAGAATTATTCTTAAAATAAATCACTTCTGCCTCTCAATTTCTTCTCTCAACATTCCCCCTTTCTGGCCAAATAAATTCACAGTCACACTCAATATTTGACAACTTGGAAAAAGCTGAATTAAATAAAAATAATTCAGCTGCGTCTGGTGAAAACTTTGATGACAGTTTATTACAATCAACATATGACCTGCTGTGATAATGGAATTTGATATAATGACATAACCTCCTCCATTTTACCATGGCACATCTGCTTACTAAAAGCACCGTTTTAATATTTACTCTTTTGCCTGTTTGCCAAATGACCAAGATTTTATTTGGCATTTCAATATTAGATTAAGTTGAGATATCTAAATGAGAAAATTCTACAGTTCCCTTTGCCTTGATTTTGGAAATCTTTATAGCTGTTAAAGTTTTAATTTATCTTATGTAGCTATGGCTAAAGATGCCGCCAGTCTTGGTTTATAATGGTCCAGAAATAAAAATGACCTTTTAGCAAAGCTTTCAATGAGAGGACATTCAGAGTTGTAAGCATCTATTTAATGGCTATATATAATTTTTAATTTATATATTTATAAATAAATTAGATATATTTTTATATATATATAATTTTTAATTTCCATAGGTGCTGACTAGGGCTGGGAGACTAGTTCTCTTCCTCCAAACCCGATCAGATGACCAGGTGGCCGGATTTAGTCAGCGATGTCTTGAGAATAAGATCAAGAGTTAAGAAAGTATTCAATCAATGGACCTAGAATGATATTTACCCTAGCCCTAGTTTTCATTCTTATTGCTACATACATAAGGATTAACATTTGTTAGGGCCATTGTCTCATTAAGTAAATAATCCCACGTAAATAGATGGGATGTAGAAGAAATGGGACAAATTTCATAGAATATTGATGGAAAAGCCTTCCGTGTGAATCTAATTTCAACCCCGCATATGTGCGGGGTATGAGCATTCCCACACCACCTCTTAATACCACACACAGCATGATAACACAGATAAAAGGCAAAGCAAAGATGACTGGGGGAATAGTGTGATTGAAAAGTTCTGAAGATCAAAACGTAGGTGTGGGAAGCCTACAGAATCCCAATGCGTGGGTGTTTGGGGAGCTTTCAGCTAAATTGGGGTTCTAATAACAGAGAAGCCAGCAACCCTTCCCTAATGGGAAATTAAAAGGAGCTGGATGTGGTGTTTATGGTGTATCTTCTTCTTTTTTTTTTTTTTTTGGCATTTTTTGACTCGGGCTGAGTTTCAACCCACCATCTCCAGTATACGTGGCCAGCACCCTACTCCTTTGAGCCACGGAACAACTCCAATGTTTATGGTGTATCTTCAAGGGATACTTCTTTGACTTGGCAAATGGTGTGATGCCTGTTTGTTTGACCCGCGACCAAGGGATCCCTCACATGGAAAACATGTTTCCCCTGGCAGATGCACCTGTGATTCTTGTATGACCACATCCAGTTTATGTTTGCCTGATCATGATTCTGGTGCTAGGAGTCCAACTTTATGTTCCTCTTGGAATCCTGGAGAAAACTTGTACTGAAGTAGTTCTTCACATAGAATGTGTGAATTCTATATACCACCAAAACAGGAAACAACTTCAAGGATATTTGCTTACAGATCCTTGTCAAGTAGGGTACACTGGGAGGGCAATCGTCTCTCCCAGGCAGGAAAGAAGGGGGAAGAAGGAGACGGAGGAGGAGAGAGGGAAGAGAGAGAGAGAGAGAAGACTAACAGAACATACGTGGCAATAGAGTTGTAAGTTCAGAGGCAAATGCTTGAATGCTTTCTTGAAAGAAGAACGGGAAGTCCCACTCTTCTTTTCTCTAAGTTCTTGTCTCTGCCCACAGGCTTAATCCATTTGGATGTGGTATAGAATTGGAAACTAGATCAAAGTTGGCTGAGCTCTGCTTCTGATATGAGAAAGATAAATTTCTATTCAACAGAGATGCCAAGGCAACATAAAATTATCAGAATTCACTACATGGGGGTAACTTTTTATGAGATCATTATAAAAAGAACTAAAATGGAATAGGTTGTGTTCCTCTTACTTAGTACTTTGTAGCTTATCACTCTAAACCTTAAAGTCTTAAAATGAGTGTAATTTCTCAAAACTGTGTAGGTGGACTGGGAGATTCCTCTGCTTCATATGGTGTCAGTGGGAGTCACTCACGAATCTCAGAGCTCAGCGGGCTGTCACAGCCCTCCTCTGTATGTGTTCTTTTATCTTGGGGGGCCGTGTCTCCTAGTCTCTTCCTCCTGCACGATAGCTTGTTTTTCTTTTAGCACAGAGGCTGGGTTCTAAGAGTTCCAAGTAGAACAGCCCTCGAGCAAGTGCATTTCAAGGCTTTGTTTACATCTTGCTTGCTAATGTGCCTTGGCTTGGACGCAATATAGGAAGGGATTAACTATAAAAATATGTGACTACAGAGAGTCATCTATCTTTACATGCACCAATGGAACAGTCTATCATATGCATTGAGGACTAAATATTATACCGAGTACAATAATATTAACATCCACATATTCCCATGCTCCAGTAGAGTTTTTATTCAGAAAATGTTATTCTTATCTTTCTATGGAGTATAATTCATCTGTATTCAACTTACTCTATTCACCTTGGTGAGTATAAGAGATGACAAAAAAATATGAAAAATAGGCTTTGACATTACATCTGATTATTTCTTAGGTCTATAAAGAGTCTAAACTCTTTTCTTGTTCCAAAAGAGGTTTACTTGAAGCTGCCCAAACAGCTGATCTGTAGTTTTGCCCAACATTGCAAAATTTGTGCTTCAATGAAAACCTTTTTGGAGCATTAAGTTCATTGTACTGAAAAACGTTATTGTAAACCCTGCCTAGGTGATTTGTTTTTGTAACAGACACCATGAGAAAGTTTTTCTTAAAGTTTACTCATAAATTTCTAACATACTGAATAAGAAAAATTAATTGTTCTGCTATTACTTTCTACTGCATACGATTTGCCTTGCTTTCTGTTTTGGCAGATCTTTTATTACAATAAAAGTTCCATCTCATGATTAAATATGCATCTAGTCCTTAATATTTTCAATATACTTGGCAGACACTGCCAGTTATTCCTTTGAACAACATTGTGAAGTAAGCTGAAGTATGCAGTTGAGCGTGTTATTTTTTAGATGAAGGAGATGAGACTTGAGAGATTGCCCAAGGCCATGTCAGGTCTTAATGACAGAGATGAACTAGAATTCTCAGTTTTCAGCATCTCTGCTTTCTTAAAATCAAAGGAATCTGAGCTGAATATCACTTTAAATGAAGAAAGTAGCTACAAGGAAAAGGTGTGTGTCTCTGGCCCAAGGAATGGCAATTTACCAATTTAGTAGACATTGTTTAAAGAATAAATTTGTCTTCTGTTCAGACATGGATTACTTTATAACTCAGCAGAATTTCTTTCTCATGATGTTACTAAGAAGCAATCTGAAGTTATCCAGGATGTCCACAAAATTCATGCCCAATTTAAAATAGTTGTCTAGATTGCACATGAACTTTATGGACACGCTGGATAACTTTAGGACACTCTGTATATAAGAGATGTATGCGTGTACTGCCTCTTTTACTGCAAGTAAAAGATGAATGTAACATGGAAATATATATATATATTTTGAGACAGAGGCTCACTTTGTCACCCTCAGTAAGCTACCCTGGTGTCACAGCTCACAGCAACCTCAAACTCTTAGGCTTAAGTGATTCTCTTGCCTCAGCCTCCCTAGTAGCTGAGACTGAAGTGTCCAGTGCTTCCGGCTATTTTCTTTCTTTCTTTAATTAAATCATAGCTGTGTACATTAGTGCAATCATGGGGTACAACGTACTGACGTCATATACAATCTGAAATATTTTCATCAAACTGTTTAACATAGCCTTCATGGCATTTTCTTAGTCATTGTATGAAGACATTTGTATTCTGCATTTAGTAAGTTTCATCTGTACCCTTCTAAGATGCATCGTAGATGTGGTCCCACCAATTACCCTCCCTCTACCTATCCTCCCCTCCCCTCCCTTCCCCCTTTCCCCATATTCTTATGCTATAATTCGGTTATAGCCTTCATATGAAAGCTATAAATTAGCCTCCTCCAACAAAGGTTTAATAACCAGAATCCACAGAGAACTCAAACATATTAGCAAGAAAAGAACAAGTGATCCCATCTTTTATTTTTTAAAGACAAGGTCTCGCTCTGGCTCAGGCTGGTCTCAAAACTGTGAGCTCAGGCAATCCACCCACCCTGGCCTCCCAGAGTGCTGGAATTACAGGCATGAGCCACCACACCTGGCCCATCTAAAACAGCAGTTCTCAACCTGAGGGTCGTGACCCACAGGAACTGTATTGAAGGGTCATGGCATTGGGAAGGTTGAGAACCACTGATCTAAAATGATGGTGTATTCAATACAGATTCACTTCTTTCTTTGGTTGTTGTTAGTGGCAAAAACCTTTTCCTCAAAGAAATTTTATAGTTCTTTATCTAGCATAACACAGTGGACACATATCAAATCTTTGCTAAGCTACTATCTATAAAACCCATTAAAAGAATATCAGTTCACTACATTAGTTTCTATTTGGTTGGGGCCAATGTAGAAAGCAAACTATCAAAGAAAATAAAACTTTACTAAAGAAAATGGGAATAGAGGGGACATTTCTTAAATTGATAGAGGCCATCTACAGCAAACCCACAGCCAATATTGTATTGAATGGAGTTAAATTGAAATCATTCCCACTTAGATCAGGAACTAGGCAAGGTTGCCCATTGTC
>CAUYON010029841.1:0-25549 GCA_963573935.1 Arctocebus calabarensis
AGAATACTATGCAGCCTTAAAGAAAGATGGAGACTTTACCTCTTTCATGTTTACATGGATGGAGCTGGAACATATTCTTCTTAGCAAAGTATCTCAAGAATGGAAGAAAAAGTATCCAATGTACTCAGCCCTACTATGAAATCAATTTATAGCTTTCATAAAAGCTATAACCCAATTACAGCCCAAGAATATGAGGAAATGGGAGAGGGAGGAGAGGGAGGGGAGAGGATGGTTGGAGGGAGGGTAATTGGG
The DNA here is from genome assembly GCA_963573935.1 of Arctocebus calabarensis. Taxonomy (NCBI): domain Eukaryota; kingdom Metazoa; phylum Chordata; class Mammalia; order Primates; family Lorisidae; genus Arctocebus; species Arctocebus calabarensis. The sequence goes on from CAUYON010029841.1 coordinate 253, forward strand.
GGGACCACAACTACGGTGCATCTTACAAGGGTACATGTGAAATTTACTAAATGTAGAATATAAATGTCTTAACACAATAACTAAGAGGGAGCTGTGAAGGCTATGTTAACCAGTTTGATGAAAATATTTCAGATTGTATTTAAAACTAGCACATTGTACCCCATGATTGCATCATAATAGTCTGGGACTTCAACAACCACTGACAGAACTGAACAGATACTTCAAGTAGAAATAAAACAAAGAAATGATGTACTTAAACATGACTAGAATAAATGAGCTTAACAAACATCTATAGAACCTTCTACCCCAATAATACTGAATGAACATTCTTCTCGTCAGCTCACAGATCATTCTCCAAAATTGATCAGATCCTAGGAAAAAAATGAAATCTCCACAAATTTAAAAGAATGGAAATTATACCTTGTATCCTTTTAGACCATAAGGAAATAAAAGTAGAACTCAACTCCAGCAAAAACCATCTCCACACAAAATCATGGCAACAAAACAACCTTATCCTGAATGACAACTGGGTCAAGGAGGAAATAAAGAAAGAAATCATTGAATTCTTTGCACAAAATGACTGTAAAGCCACAACCTATCAAAATCTGTGGGATACTGCAAAAGCAATTATAAGAACAAAAATTCATTATATTAAATGCCCACATCTGGAAACAGAGTGCAATCAACACATAATGACTCATCTCAAGGAATTGGAAAAGGAAGAGCAATCTAATCCCAAACCCAGCAGAAGAAAAAAAATACCCCAAATTAGGTCAGAATTAAATGAAATCAAGAACCAAAAACCACTCAGATTAACAAAAGAAAAAGATGGTTCCTTAAAAAGATAAATAAAATTGCTAACCCTTTGGCCAGATTAACCAGAAACAGACAAGTAAAATCTCTAATAATGTCAATCAGAAAAAAAGAAGAAATAACAGAACCATAGAGATACAAAAGATTATCACTGATTACTACAAAAACTCTATACCTAGAAATTTGAAAGTGTAAAGGAAATGTACCAATACCTGGAATCATACCACTTTCCCAGACTTAACCAGAAAGAATTATAACTCTTAAACAGATCAATATCAAACACTAAAATTGCAACAATAATAAAAAAAAAAACCTCCCAACCAAAAAATGTCCTGGCCAGATGATTTTGCACCAGAATTCTACCAAGCTTTATTCCAATTTTAGTATATGTGCTGCTGGAGCAAGCACTCTACCAAGCCTTCAAAAAAGAGCTTGCACCTTTATTGCATAACCTATTCCAAAACATGGAGATGGAAGAAAACTTCCTTCCTTGATAAAGCAAATGATACCAAAACTAGGAAAGGACTCAGCAAAAAAGGAAAACTGCAGACCAATATATTAATGAATATTGACAAAAATACTCAACAAAATTTTATTTTCTTATGTGTTCTTATTATGAAAATTTTATTTCAGCAAATAAAATACAGCAACACATTAAAAAAATTATATATCATGATCAGGTAGGCTTTATCCCAGGGATGTAAGGCTGATTCAACAGATGAATTATGTTTATGGATTTGCATCTGTTGAATCAGCCTTGCATCCCTGGGATAAAGCCTACCTGATCATGATATATAATTGTTTTTTTAATGTGTTGCTTTGTCTGGTTCCAGTTGAAGTGGAAATATTTTCAGTTTTACTTCATTAAGTATGATGTTGATTGTAGGTTTGTTCTAGATGGCTTCTATCAGTCTAAGAAATGTCAAATCTATGCCTAGTTTCTTAAGTGTTCTTATCATGAAAGGATGCTGAATTTTGTTGAATGCTTTTTTGGCATCTATTGAGAGGATCATATGCTTCTATAAATAGAAAAAGATGGAGACTTTACATGTTTTGTATTAACCCAGATGGAGTTGAAGAAGATTCTCCTGAGTAAAGTATCTCAAGAATGGAAAAACAAGCATGCCAAGTAATCAATACTAATTTGAAACTACTAGATGAATAACTATAGGCCCACATAAGAGGACTAACACAATTAAATTCAAGAAAGAGGAGGTGGAAAGGGGGAAAATGGGCTCAGTAAGCTCCCATCTAATAGGTACAATGTAGAGTGATATGGCACACCTGGGAAACCTTCTAGGTGAACGACCCAAATGCAACTTGGACTTCTCCTAACAAATGCAAACAATGTAACTTAATCATATTTACCCTTATATTAATCCAAATTTTTTTAAAAAATTAAAAGTTACATTTAAATATCCTTCTTAACAACAGACAAAAAAAAATTTTTGTATCACTCTTTAGCAAATTATCAAAGGACATAAAAGGGACAATATGTAAGGAAAATGAGGGTTTTATCTCATTAATGGAAAGTTATACTAACATTAAGAAAAATTTAATGTTAGCTAATATCTTAATTGACTAAAAATAAGACCTATATGTTTATCTTGATACAGAAAATATTTTGACAAATTCAATACCATATTATGCTAAAAACTTCCAGAAAGCCAAAAATTGAAAGGCAATTCCTTGACCTTATAATGTATATCTTTAAAAATCATTATGGGTCATATTATACTAAATGGGAAAACACTGAACATTTCACCCTGTCTTCACTAATAGGTGAGGATGTTCATGTCTGCCATTTTTTTTTTATTTTTTGCAGTTTTTGGCTGGGGCTGGGTTTGAACCCACAACCTCCAGCACATGGGGCTGGCACCCTGCTCCTTTGAGCCACAGGTGCTGCCCGATGTTTGCCATTTTTATTTAACCTTGTACTAGATGATCGAATATGGCAAGAAAAAATGTTATAAAGATAGAAAGGAATATACATATTAATCTCTATCTGAATTTGACATCATTGCTTCTATACAAAATCATAAAGAATTTGCAAAACAATTATAGCTAATAAGTGAATCTAATTTTAAGTATCAGAATATGACAATAATATATAAAAATCAATTTTATTTTACATACAAGTAAACAATTGTAAAATAAAATTTAAAGCTAAAATTCCATTTACATTAGCACTGAGAAAGATATAATAACACTTTGTGGTATCTCTGCCAAAAACATATGTAACCTAAATCTAATTATGAAGAAACATCAGAGAAACTCATATTGAGGGACAGAATACAAAATAACCAGCCTATATTCTTCAATAATGCCAAGATCAAAAAAAAGTAGAGAAGGGCTGAGTGCAATACATGATTCTTAATTGCATCTTGGATGGGAAAAAAATTAATTATACATGACATTATTAGGACAATGGCTAAATATGAAAGTAGACTGTGAATTAAATAAAAGAATTGTATCAATGTTAAAATTCTTGATTTGGAGACATGAAAAGGGGGAGATAACAACAGACTCCACAGAAAAACAAAAGATCATCAATGATTAGTACGAAAAACTCTATGCCTAGAAATTTCAAAATGTAGAGGAATTGGACCAATACCTCGAAACCCACCACCTTCCTAAACTCAACCAGAAAATATTAGACATTTTCAAGAGATCTATATCAAGAATTGAAATTGCATCAATACAAAATCTTCCAGAAAAGAAAAGCCCTGGATCAGATAGTTTCACACCAGTATTCTACCAAAACTTCAAAGAAGAACTAGGACCTATACTGTATAACCTATTCCAAAACACAAAAAAGGAAGGAATCCTCCCCCAACATGTTCTAAGAATCAAAAATCACCCTGATTCTAAAACCAGGAAAGGACCCAATAAAAAGGGAAAACTAATAGACCAATATCATCACTGAATATCAATGCAAAAATATTCAGGAAGGTCCTAGCAAACAGAATACAGTGACATATTTTATATTTTACACACACACACACACACATACGTCATGATCAAGTGGGTTTTTATCCCAGGGATGCAAAGTTGATTCAACATATGTAAATCCATAAATGTAATCCACCAAATAAATAAAATCAAAAACAAAGACCATGTGATTCTCTCAACTGATGTACAAAACGGTTTTGATAAATTCCAGCACCACTTTCTGACAAGAACACACTGGCATGCTCATGGCTGGGAAGAATCAACATTGTTAAAATGTCCATACTACCCAAAGCGATCTACAGATTCAAAGCAATCCCCATCAAAGCACAAATGTCATACTTTGAAGAACTTGAAAATCATAGTACTTCATTTCATATGGAATCAGAGAAAAACCTGAATAGCCAATACAATTTTAAGAATAACAACAACAAAATAATAACAAATCTGAATGCATCACATTATCAGACTTCAGATTACACTACAAGTCTACAGTGATCAAAACATCATGGTACTAGAACAGAAATATACATCTATGGATAAACAGAAATATAGATCTATGGAAAAGAATAAAGAAACTAAAGATGAACCCAGCCACATACCGCCATCTGATCTTTGATAAACCAAGCAAAAGCATGTACTGGGGAAAACAATCCCTATTTAATAAATGTTACTAGGAGAACTGGATTTTTGCCACATATAAAACACTGAAACTGGACCTGCAACTCTCACCATTGTGACTCTCACTGGAAAAAAAAAGACTTAAATTTAAGACACAAAACAATAAAAATTCTAGAAGAGAGTGTGGGGAAAACACTTAACACAATTGGCCTAGGAAAAGATTTTATGAAGAAAATCTCCCTTGGCAATTATAGCAACAAAAATAAATAAATGGGAAATGAGCAAGCTAAAAATCTGCACAGTTAAGGGTACCACAACTAAAGCAAATAAACCGCTTTCAGAATAGGAGACAGTATTTGCATGCTATGAATCTGACAAAGGGCTGATAACTAGAATCTACAGAGAACTCAAATTAATCAACAAGAGCAAACAACCCCATTTATAAGTGGGCAAGAGACATCAACAGAACCATCTCTGAAGATGACAGATGAACAGCCAACAAACATATGAAAAAAATGTTCCTCATCTTTAATCTTCAGAGAAATGACAAACAAAACCACTCTGAGATATCACCTAATGCCAGTGAGATTAGCCCACATCACAAAATCCCAAATCTGCAGATGCTAGTGTGGATGTGGAAAACTAGTGGGATTGCAAATTAATACAACCTCTATGGAAAGAAGTATGGAGTATTCTCAAGTAACTAAAAGTCGACCTTCAATCCTATTACTAGGAATCTACCCAGAAGAACAAAAATGATTTTAATACAAGGACATGTGTACCAGAGTGCTTATTGCAGCACAATTCACAACTGCCATGTCGTGGAAGCAACCCAAGTGCCACATCAATCCATGAATGGATTAATAAACTATAGCATATGTACACCATGGAGTACTATTCAGCTATAAGAAAAGATGGAGACGTTACATCTTTTGTGTTTACCTGGATGACGCTGAAAGACATTCTTCCTAGTAAAGTATCTAAAGAATGGAAAAAAACATACCTAATGTACTCAATACTAATATAAAACCAATATATAAACAACCACATGTCCACACAAAAGAAAAAACACAAGTATAGTCTAGCAAGAGAGAAGGGAGAGGAGAGAGGGCAATTGGCAGGGTGTACCCTTTACACCTCCTGGGTAAAAGGCTCAAGTACAACTTGAACTTTACCTTAGAAAAGAAAACAATGTAACCTAAACATTCGTACCCTTATATTAATATGAATTTTTTTTAAATACCAGATTATGGTAATTGTGTTGTATTTATGTAAGAGAATGTTCTTGTTGTCAGCAAATGCATACTTAAATATTTAAGAGATGTCATGTTTCTAACTTACTATGAAATGATTCATGAAAAAAATGCATACACACATGTGCGTGTGTGTATGCATGTGTACATATTTGTGTGTATACATTTACGCACCACATAATGCCATTTTGGTCAACAACAAATAGCATATACAACAGTGGTTCCATAAGATTACAATACTGTATTTCACTGTGCCCCTTCTACGTTTAGATAAATACTTACCATTGTGTGACAAGTGAACACACAATATTCAGTAGCCTACAATATTCAGTATGCTAATATGCTGGTGTAGGAACACTAGCCTACACCATGTCACCTATGTGTGTAGCATGCTACCCCACTGAGGTTTGTGTAAGAACACTCTATGATGTTCACATAATGATGGAATTGCCTAACAATGCATTTCTCAGAACATATCCCCATCATTAAGCATCATTAAGGAAGTACAAGTACAAATGGGGCCAAATGTAAACAGTTAATGAAGCTGGCAAAAGGGTACAGAGTATGCTACACAGGGTAGTTGCTGATGCTATTCTTAAAATGTTTTTGTATTTTTTTTACAGTTTTTTTATGTTTTTGTATTTTTTAATTTTTATCAAAAAATATAAATTTAAGTAAAATAACTGACCAACTGCACACTCCTAATGCATCAAATAAGTATGTTTCTACTATAGTTTTCCGCACTTGGGAGGTAAGAGACTGATGTGAACATGACTGATCATTCAATAGCTATATTTCCATTCTAAATCAATATATGTAGACTGATTTTCTGACTTACAGTCTGAGCTTTGGTACCATAAACCAGCTTTCAGAGATCCCAATCCTTAAGAACAATCTGCTCAAGGAGATTTCGGACTTCATTCTTTCCTCAAATATTTCCCAAATACGTCTTCTGTGCAATCAATACTCTATACTACTTTGGCTTTAAAGCCCAGATGATAACTCTCCCAAGAGGCATTGTCTGTGTTGCCACCAGTCTCATCTATGTTCGCTGGGGAGAATCACCTCCTTACTTCATTTGTCTGACAAAAGACCAACTGATTATCTTGACACTTGGGTTTTTCACTTCAATTGATTGCAAAAATAGGCTCTCCCAACTGGCAATTCTAGAGTATCAATCACTAAAATATACTTTGTCACATATTCTCCACTGCGATACACAGCTGCAACTCTATTTACTTACTGAGTGATTTTGCCCATCACTATTGATACCTCATAGAATTCTTTTTGAGATCTCATAACCTTCAGATAAGCATCACTCTATAAACCTTGAATTTCCTCCCCTGTACTTGTTAACCATGAAATTATTCCCTGTGTTTGGGAAAGCAGGCAGCAAATTACAAAGCACACTAAATTAATTTTGCAGTGAAAGGCTGTATGAATGTACATGTGCAACAATTTTTCCCAATCTGGAACTAAGATAAGATTGTGCTATGATCAATTTCTGAGAAACTATTCTATTTCCGTGTCTTTTATCTTCCCTATGCCTTACTCTTTTTAAAAAATTTCTTAACAGGTATTATGGGGATCCCTTGAATTTCACATACCCTATCTAAAATAGTCTCCATGCCTTATCATCCAGTTTTCTCTATTTTCTGACCCTGCTTTATTTTTCTTCATACCTCTTATCATTACCTAAAGTATCAAATTGTTTTATTGTCTTTCTTCTATCTACTGGAATAGAAGCTCCATTAAGGAAGAAGTCTTGCTTTACTAATACTGTATCTCAGGACCTAGAAGAGTGTCCAATACATAGTATAATATACACACACACACACATATCTGTTAAGTGAATGAATGTGAAAATAGTGGTATAGCAACCTTTTATGTTTCCAATGAGCATTATAGTTCAAAAGCACATCTTGGTCTGATACCTTACTTGAACCTTAAAATAAACTTATGAATTAGACAAAAGGAATAACATATCTCATTTTATCAATTAAGAAACTGAATTCCTATACTATGTATTATCGAGACTAAGTTCACTAAGCAAGTGATAGGCAAAGTCACAATACATATACCACCATTTTCCAAGCTTCAAAGCCAGGCACTTTTCACTCATCTATTCTGCCTTGCATAGAACTCTGTTTTCATAAGTTAAACCTGGAGGATGGGTGAGGATGAAACAACTCCAGAGCCCTGGAATAATTCTTCTCTCAAACAACTAGATTACAGCATCCTTTTACATCTGAGACCAAATTTCCCTCTCAAACCTAAGTAAAATGATGAAGTTATGAATGACTGAGCCATAGCTTTTGCCTCAACTGTGAGCCATGGTGGTTTATCTGATTAAAAGGGACGGGGTTTCATTGGAAAGATCAGAATCTTTGTTTTCAGTTAGTACCAAATTTGGATGCAACTATCATCTCAGAGCAAAGTAATAAGCCCACAGAAATAATTCCTAGTAGAATGGGTATATATGATGGCAAATTCTTCTTTTGTTAATCTAAAATAAAAAATTTAGATTATTCGTACAATAACCAAGAAAATCCCATGAAGGTTATGTCGAACAGTTGGATGAAAATATATCAGATTGTATATGAAGCCAGCACATTGTACCCCACGATTGCACTAATGTACACAGCTATGATTTAATAAAAAAAAAGAAAGAAAATGTAGGCAAGTACTAAGGGTTATAAAAAAAAAAGATTCTTTTGTAACTGTTAATGGTAACATCTTAATTCTCTAGAAGTATCTAGAAAGGAAACATTCAAAATGGTACATTTTTCATACAAGCAAATGTGAACCCTTTAAATCCTAAACTTAACTATTAATATTTAACTACACTTTAATAGAAATCATTCCAACATCCACTGTATATTTTCAGACACTTTTTTTTAATATCACCATTTTAATTCTCCAGACACTCTTAAATTAACATAATTTATTAAAGAGCTGCAATCATTATCATGAACAAAGAATTTTTATATTGAAGTAATTGGATTCATGTAGCAATAATAATAGTGATGGCAGCAACACTATTTGATGAATGTCCTATGACATGTAAGACACTATCCTAAGCACTTTGCATATATTCACTTCTTTAGTTTTTAGAACAATCATATGTAGTAAGTGCCATATGTGTCCCATTTTACAAATGAGAAAACTGAGACACAGATATGTTAAGCCACTTTTCCAAAATTACAACAGGAGAGCTCCTGATTTAAATCCGTATTTAAAGACAAAAGGCAAAGTCAGGTATGGTGACTCATGCCTGTAATCCCAGCACTAAGGAAGGCTGTGGTGGGAGTATTGCTTGAGCCCAGGAGTTCAAGACCCATCTAAGCAAGCATGAGACTCTGATTCTACCAAAAATAGATTAGCTGCCCATGGTGGCACATGCCTATAGTCCACCTACTTCGGAGGCTGAGGCAGGAAGATCACTTGAGCCCAGGAGTTTGAAGGTTGAAGTGAGCTATGATAACACCACCTCGCTCTATAGCCTGGGTGACAGAGTGGGACTGTCTCAAAAATATATTAATAAATGAAGACAAAGACAATTACGTGACCCTGAAGTGTGATTTAGTAAAATAAGAATATGAAAATAGCTACTGTCTAGCTGACTGAATGCACAGTATGATATGAGGGTTACAACAAGTGTTCAGATGCCAAGAAACATGATTTATTTTTCCTTCTCCTATAAATGTGCATACCCATTTTGCCAAAACACTAGCCACCATTCTGAATTGAGCCATGAAAATAATTTTTGTAATAAGAACAATTTAACTCTAGTTTCCTAGCAATTGTCACTTATACATTGTTTTGAAAGTAGTCACCATGATTTACAATAAATCTCTTGAACACTTACTACTCCTAATGGAAATTTTGTGTCCTTTAACCCACATCTTCCCAATCCCTCCACCCCCCAGCCTCTGGTAATTGCTATTCTACTCTCTGCTTCTATCCTTCTATGAATTTGACTTTTTTATATTCCACACACAAGTAAGATCATGAAGTATTTGTCTTTCTGTGCCTGGCTTATTTCACTTAGCATAACATCCTCCAAGTTCAACCTTGTCTCAAACGAATGGATTTTCTTCTCTTTTTAAGGCCAAAATAGTATTCTACTGTGTATATATGTGTGTGTGTGAATGATTGGGCCAGGGCTTTTGCCTCAACTGTGAGCCATCTTATTTATCCACTGAGGAATACTTAGGTAGATTCTATATCTTGATGGTTGTAAACAATGCTGCATTGAACATGGGAGTGTAGATAGCTCTTCAACATACAGGTTTCATTTCCTCTGAAAATATACTCAGAATTGCAATTACTCGATCATATGGTAGTTCTATTTATAATTATTTCTTTACAAACCTCCATACTGTTTTCCATAATGGTTGTACATTCCCATCAATAATATACAAGGGTTCTCTTTGCCTACATTTTTATAGGTGTGAGGTGATATCCCATTGTGGTTTTAATTTATATTTCCTAGATAATTAGTGATGTAAAGTGGGTTTTTTGGTTTGTTTGTTTGTTTGTTTGTTTGTTTGTTTTGTTTTGTTTTGTTTGTTTGTTTGCAGTTTTTGGCTGGGGTGGGTTTGAACCCACCATCTCTGGTATTTGAGGCCAGCATCCTTACTCCCTGAGCCACAGGAGCCACCCTAAGTGTTTTCATATATGTGTTGGCCATTTGTATGTCTTCTTTAGAGAAATGTCTATTCATGTCCTTTGCCCACTTTTAAATTGGGCATGTTTGCTTGCTATTGAGTAGTTTGAGTTCCTTACATATTTTGAGTATTAACCCCTTATCAGATGTATGGTTTGCACATATTTTTTGGTGATTGTTGATTCAGTCTGTTGATTGTTTCATTTGTTGGGTTGAAGCCTTTAAGTTTGATTTAATCCCATTTGTCTACTTTTGCTTTTTTTATCTATGCTTTGAGGTCCTATCCAAAAAATCCTTGCCTACACCAATGTCACGGAGCTTTTCCCCTATTCTCTCCTTTATAGTTCCACGTCTTAATTTATGTCTTTAATTCATTTTGACTTGACCTTTGTATATGGTGTGAGATAAGGGTTTAATTTTATTCTGAATGTGAATACTCAGTTTTCCCAATACTACTTATTAATGAAACTGTCCTTTCTTCATTGTGTGTTTTTGATATCTTTGTCAAAAATTAATTGACTATAAATGCTTAGATTTATTTGGGGTCCATATATTCTGTTCCATTGCTCTATATGGCTTTTTAATATTTTTTATTATAAAAGTAAAAGAAAGTGGGCAACATAAAACTAGTGGGATATTTGACATTGTATTTGACAAACTAATGCATCAATCCAGGTCAATGTAATTCTCCGTGAGCTCTCAAGATGTTCATAAGATATTTTGGTTCTAATTTTACTCTCAATGTGCTTCATTCTTGAAAATAATTGCTCACAAATGTAGGTGTTGCCAAAAAGTGATGTCATGAATAAGGCATGATTGTGAAGTGAGGGAGATTTGTCTCTGAGAAGATAGTACTATAAAAGTTCAGTAAAGAGATATGATCAAATTTTTCTTTAAGCTGAATGTTATATTGTAGCTGTATGTACTCTGTTTGGAAATTGACAGGTAATATATTTATGACAACTAAAAATGGAGACATAAATGTACCCAAATATCGAATATTTTCCGAGAAACCTTGAAATCTGTTTTTAAATTCTTGTATCAAATTCAAAAGCAAGGTCGCATATTTTTCACTGTTCATAAGATAGTGTTTAGCCAAAGTGTTCACATGCATAAAATTGTTTGTCTTAATTTGAGTTTGCCATAAATTTGGTTTCATTTGTAATGCTGTTATGGTTTGAAACATTGTACTTATAAGTTCATTTTCACCTTGAATATGCATGCTTAACTCATTAAAATTAGTTGTTAAATCCACTAAAATTGCTAAATCTGCAAGACAATTTTCATCATCAAGTTCTGGCACAAATTTTGTTTTTGATACCATAAATGACTTTATAACATGTCACAAATTATAACATCTTCTCAACATTTAGCCTCGATTTAGCCATCTTACTTCTGAAAAGTAAATGATATCACCATAGTCAGCATCAATACATTTAAGGAATTCCTGGAATTGGTGATGAATCAATCCCTAGGCCTTTAGCAAATTCAGTCTTTTTCATTTTTTCAGGTTAATATAAGAGAACATATGGGAAGGTTACTATGTGTCTCTTTTTGTGCCAGTGCCTTCCATCTAGAAGCAGAATGCACTCTCCTGTCATTTTCTCTTAAATAAGTGCTCTATCTCCAGTGGTTCAGCCCAAATCCTAGTTCCTCTACAGAGTCTTTGCTAACTTCCTACCTCAGTACAAGTTTCTGTCTTCTATAGATTGCTAGTACGCTTATTGAGAGTTTCACTCACTTGAATCTTAACATGCCACACTATAAAGTGTAAGTCAGTTAATTTCTATATGTTCTAACTTTCCAATTAGATTGACAACTCTTAAGAGCAAGGATAGAATGCCTTATGCTTCTCTGTATTCTCAAGACCTAATTAGCTTTTACACAATAGCTAAATTGGTGATGATGATGAGGAAGAAGAGGACATTTTCTTCCTTATACCTACTGACACTGAGCACAAAGCGGCATGTAATTTAGGAAAACCACTTGTATTATTTGTTCTACAAAGAAGACCTGATGCTGAACAGTAGGGAACATTAATGTTAAGAAGCTATGTTCCATAGAGAAAGGGAAGAGTGTGAATAAACATGCTACAGACAGGCTGAGAGGAATGTAGGAACATTGTTTTATTATTTATTTATTTATTGTGTATTGTTTTATTTCTTCTTGTTTAATCTTATTTAGACAGGGGCCCTGATTTCTGTGTATGTTATAAAAATCCCTCACAATATTAGCACAGCCTACCCACTCCAATAGCTGTCTCCACTGCACTGCAGAAGATTCCTAGGGCTGACTAACTTGTCTGATTTTCCTATGCCCATGAATAACGGTATATTTTTCATGATTAGAAATCATGTAACTTTGGTATCAGAACTTAATAATGGTATCTGTGGTGCAATGCAGTGATTTCTAGGAGTAAAGTGCATTGCATTGTCCCATTCACACAATGCTATCATTACTTCTATGGTATCAATTTGACTGAGAGTCTAAGGGACTAAGAGCAACTTTCCCAACATCATAAAATGAAATTACTATGGGAAATCACGCCCTTCCTTGACCATCAAATTTACCATGGTCGCTTTCATATTTACTCAATAATTCTTTGCTTGTGTTCTAGGCAAGGTGGGTAATATTAAAATAGAGACAGTCACCATCTACTTCTGCAATAGGTACAAGGTTTCATATATTAGAGATTTATCTGTCAATAAAGCTGTTGCTCATCAAATTATGGCTCCATGTAGGCAGCTTTGAAGCATTTTGAGTTATGCCCTGCCTGTTTTTCAGTAACTGGACTAGGTTCCTGAGGTTGCTGTAATGAAGTACCATTAAAGTACACAGTGGCTTAAAACAACAGAAATGTATTCCTCCCTAGTTCTGGAGACTAGAATTCTGAAATCAAGATGTTGGTGGATCCATGCTACTTCTTCCCAGTAGAGACTACTTCTTTGACTCTTCCAGCTTCTCATAGTAAGGCATTCTTTGGTTTGTGGCAGCATAACGCCAATCTCTGTCTTCACATGGTCATCTGCCCTCTATCTATATGTCTCTATTCTTCCTCTTATATGTATATGCATCTTTTCTTCCTCTTATATGGAATAGTACTCACTCTACTGCAGTATGGCCTCATCTTAACTTGATTAAATCAGAAAATACCCCTTTTCCAAATAAGGTTACATTCACAGGTATTAGGGGTTAGGATATGAATTGGGGGAAAACGCTTCAATACATAAGAGTGACTAAAATAAATATACTTTCCACTCATTCTCATAAAATTAGATCACAATTCTATAACCTGATTTCTATTTAAGATGACCATACCATTTCCCTTAAGTTCTCAGAGAGAAATATTTTTATGTATGTTAAAGTTTGCATTCTTTAAAAGTGTTTTGACTGGGCATGGTGACTCACACCAGTAATCCTAGCACTCTGAGAGGCTGAGGCAGGTGGATTGCTTAAGCTCACAAGTTTGAGATCAGCCTGATCAAGAGCAAGACCTCATCTCTAAAAAAAGCTGAGCATTGTGGTGGGCACCTATAGTTCCAGCTACTACAGAGGCTGAGGCAAGAGGATCGCTTGAGCCCAAGACTTTTAGGTTGCTGTAAGCTATGATGCCATGGCACTCTATCAAGGGTGATAAAGTAAGACTCTATCTCTAAAAATAAATAAAAGTGTTTTATAATTATAAGGAAGTGCCACATAACCATATAAAAATAGGGTCCCAGGACCCTTTAGGCTTAGCAAGAAAACACTTCCGAGATACAGGTTAGGATATAATATGCAAGAAAACGAATTAACCCAGAAAATAAGAATATATCATCAGTTCTTCGGTTTTAAAAGTCCCAGTATTTATGTTGCCAAATAAAGTCTTTAATAACAGATGCTCTTTCTTCAGAATAAATGTGTTCCCCCCAGCTGAATGGCTTTTATGCATTGGTCAAATGAGAACAACAATTGAAAGAAAAACTGATGATTGTATCAATAAAAGTGTTTCCAAAAGGAATTTATTCTATAAGTTGTAATGCTCCGGCAGTATCTTTGATTCTCAAATACTACCAATAGCTGTTTGACATGAAGTTACTTGTTCTTAGGTCTGATGAATAGAAGCAAGCAGTATCCTTAAAAATTCATTTTTATAACACCAAGGTATAAGAAACCCTGATAAATCTCACCTCCTCACTCTTTATCACTTGTCTCTCCACTAATACCCATGATATATACATGGAGGATATTCTAAAGGGTGGAAATCCATCATATTAATGCAGTTTGGGGCTTAACACTTAAATATTCACTCTTTTCATCACAACCTTAAAAGGTAAACAATAGAAAGTTCAGTAGTCTTTTAAAGTCAGATTAGGCATCAGAAGAATACAGAGGATGGTAATAAAGTAACCTTGTGAGCACATGAAAATTAAATAAAGAAAAATCAACTGAGAAAAAGTTAAGAATGAGTTTAGTTGGAAGCAACGTTGTCAACTATGAATACCCACATATGTCTTCCCTGGAATTCAGTCAGGATTCAGTTACAAGTATTTGTCAAATGAAACACAATACAAATATAAGTATGCCAGACCAAGGACAAAGACCTTACCCAGCACAGAAAGAGAAAATACAATCTGAACCTTGCTTCTCCAGACTAAAGCAGTATTTCTGTTGAATGAGTTATGCTCTACATGGCTAATTATGTTCAGAAAAAAATGTTCAGACAGAAAAATGACTGAATGTGGCCTCTTGAGCACATTTGTTGCTCCACAATCTGGAAAGCAAGATGATATTCATATTTCCCAGATGCCTGAGAATGCACATGGAAATGAAAGAAGATCCTTGGTGACCATGTAGAAAAGAGAGTGGCAGTTCCCACATGATGAAAGAAGCTGTGGTCTGAATTTAAATAAGCCAGTGTCTTACCTCCTCATCCTGTTAAACACATGAAAGAAGAGTTAAGGGAAATAATAAAGCCACAATGCAATATAGAATAAAGAGATTATTTGAAAACATTGGGTGCCCTTATAACTTGTAAATTCATAAAATACATTGCTTAATTTGTGAGCTCAGTGAATTCATTTCAACACATTTAAGTACCTACTAGTTGTAGGTACTATTAACATATACAGGGATAGTTTAAGTAGACAGAAATAGCAAACCATGTGTAAGAGTGTGTCTGACATGTTTGAGAAAGAAGGAGATGGCCAGGGAGACTGGTATAGAGTGACTGAAGGGAAGGAAAGTAGATGATGACATAAGAGAAGCAGCACAGGGGTCAGATTATACAGGGCTTTGTGGGGCATTATAAGGACTTTTGCATTTACCCTAAATAAAATGTGGTACCATTATAGAGTTTTGAGTTAGGGAATGTCCCATTGAAACAACCATCCTGAGAATAGACTATAGGGAACAGAAGTGGAAGAAGAGAATACAGGGAGACCCAGGAGGAAGCTAGTATAATAATTTATGTAAAAGATATTGGTGGCTTAGACTAGGATGGCAATGATGGGTGATAAAAGATTAGGGATGACCCAATGAAGGAAGGAAGGAAAGAAGGGAGGGAGGGAGGGACTAACGGAAGGAGGAAAGAAAAAAAAGAAAGAAAAAAGGAAGGAAGGGAGGGAAGGAAGGAGAGGAAAGAAAGAAAAGGAGGGGAAGAAGGGAGGAAAGAAGGGCAGATATAAGGGTAGTCAACAGATTTTTTTGACAGATTAGCTGTGCGGACTAAGAGGAGAAGAATAAGCAGAGAAGAATCAAAAAGAACTCCAAGGTTTGGGGACTGAGCTAATATTAATAAAAAGGAAGAATGGAGTTGTTATTAAATAACATATGGAAGACTATTAGTGGAGCAGGTCTGAAGGATGGATAAAGATCAGGAGTTCTGTTTCCAGTATGTTGGTTTTGAGATGGTTCTGAGACATCTAAGTAGATATGTCATGTAGGAAGTTGGATATACATGTATAGAGTTTAATAGAGAGATTTAGGCATGAGGCATACATTTGGTAGTAGTATTTAAAGATTTAAAGTAGTATTTAAAGATGAGACTCTCAAGAAAGTGAGGCTAAATAAAGAAAATGGTCCAAAGGCTAAGCCTTAGACATTCCAAAATCCGGAAGTCAGAAGATGATGTGGAACAAGCAAAGGAGACTGAGAAAGAGTGGCCAGTAATGTCAGAATAAAATTAAGAAAGTAGTCTGTATTGTCCTAGAAACTAAGTGAAGAATGTGTTTCCAAGAGGAAGCAGTGATCAATGATGGCAAATTTTGCTAATAGAGCAAGTAGAATTGGGACTGAGAACTGAACACTGAATTAGAAATAAACAAGTCATAATTACCTTGAGAAGTACCCTCAAGGAAAATGGTGAGAGTGGAAGCCTGATTGGAGTAGATGACTAGGAGACAGTGTAAATAACTCCATGAATTCTTATGTAAAGGGAAGATAGGGAATGAGATTGCCAGTGGAATAAACAAAAGACCACTTTAAACTGAGAGAACTAGTACCATGTCTTTAAGCTGAAGCAAAACAAAAACACCTGAGGGAGAAGGGAGGCATTTGGAAAGTGATGTCATTGAGTAGGTAAAAGATGAGTCTAATGCAGAGTTGGAAGGGTTGACACTGGATAGACAGAAGCAATGAGACTACATCTTTAGTTGTAGAATAGAAGGCAGAGAACATGGGTTCACATGAATGTACGTGGGTAGATGTTTTAGTAGGAGTCTGCAGACGTTTTCTTCTGACCATTTCAGTTTTCTCAATGAAGTAAAAAATATGAACACTTCTGACAGAGAAATTGAGAGAGGAGGTGTTAGGTGTTTTAAAAGAGAAGAGAATGTGTGAAATAGTCATCTGGGAGAGTGGGCGCACGGACTGGAGTAGGGAAAAGTAGTGGGATTGTTAGGAGACACTAAGGGCCCACTTGCAGTTCATGAAACCAATCAACAAGGCTGTGGGTTTTCTCCAGTCACATTCAGTCGTATAAGTGAATGTACAGAGAAGGCAGAGTTGCATTTATCCAAGATTGTGGTTTCATTACAAGAGAGCTGGAAGCAAGTAGAAGCAAATATATATATATTTTTTTCTTTCTGTCTTTCTTTTTTTTTTTTTTTGCAGTTTCTGGCCAGGGCTGGGTTTCAGCCCACCACCTACAGCATATGGGATATGGGGCCGGTGCCCTACTCTTTTGAGTCACAGGTGCTGCCCAGAGGGTATATTTTTTAAAGGGTCAGTATAATGACTGACCATTTAATTATAACTGTGAAAAGGAAGGAGGAGAGGATATGAGACAGGCAAGGGCCAGTGAACCACAGTAGAGCATATCACAGATGATCTTCTAACTCCACCCTTAGCACTCAGAAGGAGAACTGAAAATAAGAGGAGTCAAATAAATCATGGGAATGTTATTAATGTCCTTCAACTTGCATAGAAATGGAATAAGGAAATACATAGGCCCCTGAGACCTCAGAATTGACAAGATGATCCATCAGGGTTCATCACCTTTTCTAAAGGAATATGTTGAGGTGAGGAAATGAGTTGAAGGCCACACAAATTAAATTCAATTGTTAATGGTAAAAGGACCCTGCTATGTTTAACAGGACCTTGCAAGAGAAAGTCCTCAACATGGGTTTTTCCAAAAATAACCAAAAAGCATCAACTGAACTCTCTACCCATAACATCAACCCACCTAATAGAACTACCCTCCAGCACTGAGACTATGGAAACTATACACAGTCACTGTTTCTCAGCATGTGACTGCATTTAAAAACATAGATCTAGACAAGTTAAGAATATGGAAAAGATCATCATCATACACTAATAAAAAGCAAATAGACGGTTCAGACAAAGCTGCCAAAAGTAAGCAAGAGCAAGATGTAAAATTTAAAAGTAACTATGCAAACATACTATTACAGAAAAAGAGGAAGGGGGAGAGGAAGAAGAGTGAAATTGAGGTAACACTCAACACTCTAGAGCAGTGGTTATCAACCTTCCTAATGCTGCAACCCTTTAATACAGTTCCTCATGTTGTGGTGACAGAACTAGAGAAACAAACATGGCTCTTTTTTCTGGAAGGGCTTCATGATATAACAAAAAGGGTATAAATCATGAATATAAGTTGTATATAATAAAACCAGAGAATGAAGACAGAGATGATGGAGCTAAGAAAAGGAAATCTCATATGTTCTTAATATAAGTTAAAATATATAAACCAGAAATAGTAAGAAAATAGAATCAATTGAATAGAGGAAATATTTAAATAATAAAGACAGATGCATAGGAAAAATAACATTAAACAACTAAACACCATATAACAGATTAGGAAGACAGATAAAGATGACCCAGGAATTGGGTCCCTGAAATAAGGAACATTTCCCCAAAGGAAGAACTAGATTTTCCAATTAAAAGGACACACCACAT
This sequence comes from Arctocebus calabarensis, assembly GCA_963573935.1. NCBI lineage: Eukaryota > Metazoa > Chordata > Mammalia > Primates > Lorisidae > Arctocebus > Arctocebus calabarensis. The sequence goes on from CAUYON010029841.1 coordinate 18,952, forward strand.
ATGATGAAATATTGATACAATGCAAGCATCATAAAAACATACTCTAGTTATGTTATTAAACAGGAAGTATGAATACTATTTAGGTATTCAGATAGAAAAAGCAAGTTATCTGCAAGGGAGAAAATTCTCTCTAGCCTCAGACTCTTCCCTAGAAACATTCAGCACTAGAAGATAGAGCAAAATCTTAAAGGAAAGGAAATGTGACTCCAAAATACTTAACCCAGCCAAGTTGGTGAAGTGTAAAAGTAATAGGTAGATATTCTCAGACATGATGTAAATTAAAATCTTAGGAAACGTAGTCTGAATGAGCTCTACTTTAAAAAATACTGTTTGATAATGAAATTCAAGGGGGAAGTCTAATAAGGAACTCGGGACAAGATAAAATAAAGTAATGGGACAGTAAGCACTGAATCCAATTAAATGTAGAACAAAGGAGTGAATTGTGATTGTAAAAAAGGATGTAAATATTATAAGCCCTGATGAAATAAAACCTAGACAAGCAAAAAGTGAAAGTAGAGGGGAGAGAAGCAGTAGAAGTGGTAAGAAAATGACCTACCTAGTGTTATAAGGCAGTGAGCGCAGTCATATTGTTTAAAATTTTGACATGAGAGGGGAGGGACAAGATGGCTGACTAGAAGCAGCTCCCGAGAGAGGCTCCTGACCAAGGAGAAGGATAACATCCAGAAAATGCCCAATTGAGCTGAAGACTGGGAGCCCAGCCGAGAGAGAAGTGATAGATACAGATCATCTCTGCTGAGGCAAGCTGCAACTCCAAGAAAGCAAGCTTCAGGTACAAAATTCATCTGAAACGAAAAGCACCCATCCCCTCCTCCAAGAAAGCTGTGGTCTTTTTTGCTTTCTGTTTCCTTTCATTTCTTTTCTTCGTCCACTCCTGTGGGCTTTCTACAGACGAACAGTGAACTATGGACCTCTTGCCCCACCCCACGGGAGAGCACTGTGACTCTGAACATTCTCTCACTAGGCAAAAAATTTGAACTAAAGTTTTCCCAACCATTCTGAACTTCCAGTATGCCCTTCCCCCTTATCTGATGAACCAGAAGCTTAACCCCTGCTGAGACTGTAGGAGGAGGTTCTTGAGCAGCACCTCCACTCTCTGTCTGCCAGACCAAGTGCCTCACCTGGCAAAGGACTCCAGGGCTGCACTGAGCCTCCCCCTTCCCAACGGCCAACTGCAGCCAGGAACCATAGTGTGCAACCCTGCCGCTGGCCATTCCGGCTCAGCAGCAAGGCCCACCCCACTACAGGGACAGCGGCGGGTGGGAGCGACCTCGCCGCCGGCTGTGCCGCCTCGGGACCCCGGCCCGCCTTCTGCCCGCAACCCCGGCAGACTTGAGAGAACCCACTGGGAGTCGCAGCACCTCGACACTCAGGCCCACCCCACCCCAGAGCCACTGGCGGGCATAAGCGACCCACCCCGGGCTATGCTTTCTCTGCACCCAGGCCCACCCCACTCTAGGGGCTGCAGTGGGCAGGAGAAAACCCCCACCCCGGCAGGCTGTGCAGCCTCGTGACCCAGGCCCACCCCACTTCAGGGGCTGCAGCAGGCAGGAGCAACCCCACTGCGGGCTGTGCCACCTCGGGAGCCAGTCACGCCCCATGGGCTGCAGCAGGCGGAAGCCACCCCACTGCGGGCCGTGCAGCCTTGGGACTGAGGCCTGCCCTGGGAGCAACCTCACTGCGGGCTTCTCAGCCTCGGGACCCAGGCCCGCCCAACTCCAGGGGTTATGGCGGGTGAGAGGGATCCACCACGGGCTGTGCTTCTTCGGGATCCAGGCCCTCCTCCTGCCTGCAACACCAGTGGAAGTGAGAGACCCCACGAGGAGGTGCAACACCTCAATACCCAGGCCCATCCAGTTCAAGGATTCCTACAAACACACGGAACTCCACTGCAGGCCACAATGCAAAGACTCCCAGCCTGCCTTGGCCAGTGCTGCCCCAGCCATGGTCTCTGGTAGCTGCACAACCTGCATTCTCCCTCCAGTGCCCTCCCTGCTTCCTCACCAGCCCTTTCCATCTGCCCAGGACTTGGGAAGTCATGTGACCCCAGTGGCCTCCCTCCAAGACCCTTCCTACCTCTCTGCAAAGCCCTCCACCTCCAGAGACTACTGGAGCCACCCACTCTCGCTGCCAAAGACACTGGGAGCCAGGCATTGCCAGAACCATGGGCATCAACCCAAGCCCTGGTGCTGGACCCATGTGTGACATGCTCCACTCCGGAGCTGCTCCCACAGCCACACTCCCTGGCTGGGCAGCCCCAGAGGAGCTACACGAGGTCACTGCCTACAAATATCTTGCAACAATAGAGTGATCCCCCCAGGGTCCAATCTTGGAGAGACGCCTCCCCAACTCTGAGGACTGCCAGAGGAAATGGCAAAAAATAATCATGGGATGGAATCAACAGAAAAACTCTGGCAATAAGAATAATCAGAGTAGATCAACTCCCCAAGGAAAGACAGGTAGATACAGCACAAGATCCCTTGCAAAAAAGCAAATGGCTGAGATGTCAGAAATCGAATTCAGGGTCTGGATAGCAAATAAGATCAGTGGAATGGAGAAAAGGATGGAATTAGAATTTCAAGCAGTAATCCAAAAGATGTCTCAAGAATTGAACGAATTCAAAGACAAAATGACCAAAGATTTTGACACACTGAGACAAGAAGTTGCAGTGCTCAAACATCTGAGAAACACGGTAGAATCTCTCAGCAACAGATAGAGCAAGCAGAAGAAAGGATTTCTGACATTGAAGACAAAGCTTTCAAATGCTCCCAAACCTACAAAGAGGAAGCGAAATGGAAGGCAAAAACGGATCATTCCATTCTGGGATAACTCGAAGAAAATGAATATTCACCTTATAGGGATATGTGAAAATGATGAAGTGGCATCACAAGGCACAGAGTCTCTTCTTTATGAGATTATGAAAGAGAACTTTCCAGACATGCCAAGAGATTCTGAAATTCAGGTAGCAGACAGTTTCAGAACCCCAGCCTGACTCAACCCGAAGAAGTCATCCCCCAGGCACTTCATAATTAAGTTCACTAAAGTTAATATGAAGGAGAAATTTCTGAAAGCAGCCAGATGTAAGAAATCCATCACCTACAAAGGGAAGAATATTAGAATAACTGCAGATCTCTCTGATCAAACCTTTCAAGCTAGAAGAGAGTGGTCATCAACTTTTAATCTCCTAAAACAAAATAACTTTCAACCTCGGATCCTATACCTAGCTAAACTGAGTTTCATTTATGATGGAGAAATTAAATACTTTAATGACATCCACATGTTGAAGAAATTTGCTGTAACTAAACCAGCTCTCCAAGATATTCTTAGACCTATTCTTCATAATGACCAGCATAATCCTTCACAAAAGTAAACTCACCCAGAAACTTTTTATCAAATTCCAACTTCTACAGTGATGAAAGGATTAAAAATGTCCACTGGACTTGCTAAAGATTTATCATTATTTTCTATAAATGTGAATGGTTTAAATTATCCTCTAAAGAGGCATAGGTTGGCTGACTGGATACAAAAACTCAGGCCAGATATCTGCTGCATACAAGAAAAATATCTTACCTTAAAAGATATAGACTCAAGGTGAAGGGATGGTCATCTATATTCCAGGCAAATGGAAAGCAGAAAAAATCAGGTGTAGCAATCCTAATCAAAGATACAATAGGCCTTAAACCAACCAAACTAAGGAAGGATAAGGATGGACACTTCATATTTGTTAAAGGTACTACTCAATATGATGAGATTTCAATTGTTAATATTTATGCTCCCAACCACAATGCACCTCAATTTATAAGAGAAACACTAACAGACATGAGCAACTTGATTACCTTCAGCTCCATAGTAGTCAGAGATTTTAACACCACTTCATAGCAGTGCTGGATAGATCCTCCAATAAGAAGCTAAGCAAAGAAATTTTAGATTTAAACTTAACCATCCATCATTTGGATTTAACAGACATCTACAGAACATTTCATCCCCAAAAAACTGAATACACATTCTTCTCATTAGCCCAAGGAACATACTCCAAAATTGATCACATCCTAGGTCACAAATCCAACCTCAGCATATTTGAAAGAATAGAAATTATTCCCTGCATCTTCTCAGACCACCATGGAATAAAATTTGAACTCAATAACAACAGGAATATGCATACTCATACAAAAACATGGACACTAAATAACATTATGCTGAAGGATAGATGGGTCATTGACGAGATTAAGAAGGAAATTACCAAATTTTTGGAACAAAATGACAATGAAGACACAAATTATCTGACCCTCTGGGATACTGCAAAGACACTCCTAAAAGGGAAATTTATAGCACTGCAAGCCTTCCTCAAGAAAACAGAAAGAGAAGGATTTAACAACTTAATGGGACATCTTAAGCAACTGGAGAAGGAAGAACATTCTAACCCCAAACCAAGCAGAAGAAAAGAAATAACCAAAATCAGGGCAGAATTAAATGAAATTGAAAACAAAAGAATTATACAACAGATCAATAAATCAAAAAGTTGGTTTTTTGAAAAGGTCAATAACCTAGGAAAAAGGAGTAAAATCTCTAATTTCATCGATCAGAAATGGTAAAGATGAAATAACAACAGACCCCTGAGAAATTCAAAAAGTCCTTAATGAATATTACAAGAAACTTTACTCTCAGAAATACGAAAATGTGAAGGAAATCAACCAATACTTGGAAGCATGCTACCTACCAAGACTTTGTCAGAATGTAGTGGAAACATTGAACAGGCCTATATCAAGGTCTGAAATAGCATCAACTATAAAAAAAAAAACCTCCCTAAAAAGAAAAGCCAGGGACCAGATGGCTTCACGTCAGATTTCTACCAAAAATTAAAGAAGAACTAGTACCTATATTACTAAACCTCTTCCAAAATATAGAAAAAGAAGGAATATTACCCAACACATTCTATGAAGCAAACATCACCTTGATCCCTGAACCAGGGAGAGACCCAACAAGAAAAGAAAATTATAGACCAATATCACTAATGAATATTGATGCAAAAATACTCAACAAGATCCTAACAAACAGAATCCAGCAACACATCAAACAAATTATACACCATGACCAAGTGGACTTTATCCCAGGGTCTCAAGGCTGGTTCAATATATGCAAATCTATAAAAGTAATTCAGCGCATAAACAAAGTAAAAAATAAAGACCATATGATTCTCTCCATTGATGCAGAAAAAGCTTTTGACAATATCCAGCATCCCTTCATGATCAGAACACTTAAGAAAATTGGTATAGAGGGACATTTCTTAAACTAATAGAGGCCATCTACAGCAAACCCACAGCCAATATTGTATTGCATGGAGTTAAATTGAAATCATTTCTACTAGATCAGGAACCAGGCAAGGTTACCCATTATCTCCACTGTTCTTTAACATTGTAATGGAAGTTTTAGCCATTGCAATTACGGAAGAAAAAGCAATCAAGGGTATCCACATAGGGTCAGAAGAGATCAAACTTTCACTCTTCACAGACGATATGATTGTATATCTGGAAAACACCAGGGATTTGACTACAAAACTTTTAGAAGTGATCAAGGAATACAGCAATGTCTCAGGCTACAAAATCAATACTTATAAATCTGTACTCTTTATATATACCAACAATAGCCAAGCTGAAAAATCAGTCAAGGACTCTATACCTTTCACAGTAGTGCCAAAGAAGATGAAATATTTGGGAGTTTACCTAACAAAGGATGTGAAAGATCTCTATAAAGAGAACTATGAAACTTTAAGAAAAGAAATGTCTGAAAATGTTAACAAATGGAAAAACATACCATGCTCATGGCTGGGAAGAATCAACATTGTTAAAATGTCTATACTACCCAAAGCAATATATATTTTTAATGCAATACCTATTAAACCTCCATTGACATATTTTAAAGATCTTGAAAAAATAATATTTCATTTTATATGGAATCAGAAAAATCCTTGAATAGCCAAAACATTACTCAGAATAAAAACAAAGCAGGAGGGATCACGCTACCAGACCTGAGACTGTACTATAAATCTATAGTGATCAAAACAGCATGGTAATGGCACAAATACAGAGAGGTAGATGCTTGGAGCAGGATAGAGTACAAAGAGATAAATCTAGCTACTTATCATTATTTGATCTTTGACAAGTCAATTAAAAACATTCAGTGGGGAAAAGACTTCCTGTTCAACAAATGGTGCTGAGTGAACTGGCTAGCGACCTGTAGAAAACTGAAACTGGACCCACATCTTTCACCATTAACTAAGATAGATTCTCACTGGATTAAAGATTTAAACTTCAGACATGAAACTATAAAAATTCTAGAAGAAAGTGCAGGGAAAATTCTTGAAGGAATCAGCTTGGGTGAACATTTTATGAGGAGGACTCCCCAGGCAATTGAAGCAGTATCAAAAATACACTACAGGGACCTGATCAAACTAAAAAGCTTCTGTATAGCCAAGAACATAGTAAGTATAGCAAACAGACCATCCTCAGAATGGGAGAATAATTTGCAAGTTGTACCTCTGACAAAGGCTTAATAATCAGAATCCACAGAGAAGTAAAACGTA
>CAUYON010029844.1:0-14170 GCA_963573935.1 Arctocebus calabarensis
TTTTTGAGACAGAGCCTCAAGCTGTCACCCTGGATAGAGTGCTGTGGCATCACAGCTCACAGCAACCTCCAATTCCTGGGCTCAAGCGAGTCTCCTGCCTCTGCCTCCCAAGTAGCTGGGATTACAGGCGCCCACCACAACATCCGGCCATTTTTTGGTTGCAGCTGTGTCATTGTTGTTTGGTGGCCCTGGGCTGGATTCGAACCCACCAGCTCAGGTGTACGTGGCTGCCACCTTAGCCTGTTGAGCCACAGGTGCTGGGCCTCTCTTCCCTTTTTTTGAGAAGAGTTATTGAATGTGGAATATTCCTATGGGCCCTCAGACTGCCTAGTTCCATAGCCCAAGCTTTCCTCTCATGCCCTTTGATGCCCTTTCTTAGTGTCCCTTCTCATTTAGTATTTCATGTTTCGTGGTGCTACTGTAAATAGGATTGTCTTACAATTTCAATGACCACTTATTAATAGCTTACAGAAATATGACTGATTTTTTTTTTTTTTTTTTGTAGAGACAGAGTCTCACTTTATTGCCCTTGATGGAGTGCTGTGGCATCCCAAAGCTCACAGCCTCCAACTCCTGGGCTTAAGCGATGTCACAAAACTATATCTTTATATACTGTGTGCCTAGAAACACATTTTAAATACATTAGTATTTTAAATACTTTTTAAATATATTAGTCTCTTAAATTATGCATAAGAGAAAATGGGGAGTTACAAACCAATGTTACTATAATGCTAGGTTTTAGATTAACAAAAATCTTAAATCATGCAGAAACAAAGAGTAACAGACTATTGTTACAATAATACTAGCTTTTATAATTGCCACTCTACTTACCTTTATTGAGATCTTTATTTCTTTTCCTTTTTTTTTTTCTTTCTTTTTTTTGTTTTTTTGAGACAGGGTCCTGCTCTGTTGCCTAGTCTATAGTACAGTGGCGTCATCATAGCTCACTGCAAACTCAAACTCCTGGGCTCAAGTGATCCTCCTGCTTCAGGCTCCTGAGTAGCTGGGACTACAGGCATACAAAACTACGCCTGGATAATTTTTCTATTTTTTGTAAAGACTGGTCTTGCTTTTTGCTCAGACTGGTCTTAAACTCCTGGCCTCAAGCAATTCTCTTGCAGCAGCCTCCCAAAGTGCTAGGATTACAGATGTGAGCCACCATACCTGGCCTGAGATCTTTATGTCTTTATGTGGCTTTCAGTCACTTTCTAATGTCCTTCATTCTGCCCTGTGAGACTCCCTGAGCATTATGTGTATGGCAGCTCTAGTTGTAATTAACTCTCTTGGGTTTTGTTCATCTGGGAATTTCTCTGTCACTTTCGAAAAACAGTTTTAACAGATAGAGGGTTCTTGGATGACAGTTTTTTCTTTTAGCACATTGCCTATATCAACTTTCTACCTTCTGGCCTTCAAATTTTCTGATGATAAATCTGTTGAGCAGAGAGCTTAATTTTCTATTTTTCCCCACCCGTATCTCCTATCTTTCTCTGACTCCTATGTCTCAGATAAAATGTGGGGTCTCCTACTGTTACCATCTTCAAGTAACTTTACTTAGTACTAGATTAAGTTATTGTTTTAAAAAGCCAAGCTACAGTTTTATAAATATATCTTTCTTTTACATTATATAATAAACTTTAGGAACATAATCAGAACACTCATAAATTGACAAAATAAAATTAATGCTGCAAAAATAAACCATAATATGTACCTCAAAGAAGCATAATTTACAGAGTTGCCATGAAAATTCGGTTAATCACAAGATCTCCTTATATACAAATAAGTAATGAAGAACCAAGGTTTGAAAGGTTGGATTTAAGTGTTTGTAAACTAGAATAAACTCCTGGTTAGGAGCCCAGGGTAAAGATTCAGACAGCTTGGCTTTAAGTTTAACTAGCCACTTGATGTCGGGCAATTTACTTGAGAATGAGTTTCCTCGTATGTAAAATGGAAATATTTAATGATAGGACCTATGTCAAAACAGAGTTGTGGGGATAGCGTACATACCATACAATGAAAGTTTGTGTCGGGCCAACATTCTTAGCTTAAAACCTAATCCCCACTGTGTTGTTATTTGGAGGTGGGGGCTTTGGCATGAGACATAGCCCTCCTGCATGGGATTAATGCCCTTATTAAACAGACTCCGGAGAGCTCACTTGCTCCTGCTATGTGAGTACACAGTGAAAAGATACTGTGTATGACCCAGAAAGCTGATCCACCCAAGACACTATGTATGGTGACAACTTACTCAAAATTGCCAAGCCTCCAAAACTGTGAGAAATATATTTCTGTTGTTTATAAGCCACCCAGTTTAAAGAAGTTTTAATATAGCCGTACAAATGAACTAAGCACATTAAAAGCTAATCTCAATGCTTGCATATGGTAAGGACTCTCTATATATTAACTGCACAAAGTTCTTTCCTACACAAGGGAAGTTTCCCTAAATGAAGGTATTATAAAGGATTGTTTAAAGGCCTGTCAATCTTTAAGAATTTAAGATTCTAGACAGATACCAAAATATTCAGAGTGGCCTTCCTGTCTACAAGAAATTACCATAATTTTCAGCTAGTGAATGAACTATTACAAAACTAGGTGTCTGACTTAACCTTGACATTATATAGCTAGAATCTCATCCTTTAAATTTTAGTTTCTTAATGTGGGCATGACGGCTCATGCCATTATACACTTTAATTTCTAGTTGTACAAATTAGAAATTCTATGTATTACATAACTAGAAATCTGATTTCATTCCTTCTTCAAAGGCCACAGTTGATTTTGGATTTTAGAGATAAATAGCTTAGATGGGGCAAAAAAATACGTAAATGTTGATGGTCTTTTTTATGTACCTCTTGAATGTGTTAGAGACTTCTAAACTGGGAAAGCTTGGAGAATCAATCCAGTTCTCTTATTTTGTAGAGAGGTGAAATTCTAATCTAATATGTTCTGATATTATCATTGCCCTGAAAATAAATTAAGTAAAACAAGTAAAAATTAATGATTAGATAACTTTTGTGATATTACCTGGGGACTGCAATGATCCTATCCACAGTGACTAAAAATTACTGGGATGAATTTAAATGAAAGTGTATAATAAGTTACGGTAAACATCACAGTAAAGATTTTGACAGTGCTATTTGTTTTTAGTTCTGTAATAAAAACTGTGTTTGTGAAAGATTATAGAGGCAGATAGGTAGTATAAGTAAATGAGTAAACTTAGCTTATTAATAGAGAAGACAAGGAAATTTGGTAAGTAAGTTTACTTACTTTTGGTAAGTAAACATTCTGTACTTCGATTTCTGCTGTTTCAGAAGCTGCTTTAACTTTTAATTTTTTTTAAATGGTTGAGGACTAGAAAGAATTTATTGGGCATTTTAACAGGAGATGAATATGGCTACATGGCTATCAGTGACAAGGTCACAGAAAAGCTCCAATAATGCCATTAAGTACAGATTTAACTCACCATGGGAGGGTTTTTTTCCCTTAAATCACTGTTAAAACACAGAGAAGAATAATCCGAATATTCTTTGGTATACAATTTATCCTGAGTTATACTTATCAACTTGAATCATTTCCTTAAAGTAGGATTTGTGTTCCTTGGAATAGTTAGGACTAATACATGATACTGTATTTGACTGAAGTTTCATATCTCTTCCATTTCACAGCAAGGTCCTAGTTTTAGTCATTTATACCCCGTTCACTACCAAAACATACTAACTCAAGCTAACAAATAATTTTTCCTCAAAACCAAATTAGTACACAGACACCCAATAAATACAAATTATAATTATTCACTACAATTGCAAATATTTGAATCTTTACAAATCATTCATTGAAATAATTTTGGCCTAAGATCAAGATTTAAGAACACTGATAAAGAATCTTAAGTCTTTGCTTTCCACTCTATTTAAAATCTAATAGCCCATGCAATTACACAAAAAGAAAAATTTTATTAATATTATCTTTTCAAATTTCTCCTTCCTTTTCTATTTTGTATCCTTGTGAAAAACTTTTAATTTCTGCAAGATAATTATGTTTGTAAGGTAAACATTTAAACTTAAAAAGAAATCCTTTCAAGTCATCTAAAATTCTTGGGGGAAATGTAGTATGACAGAATTCTGATTACCATTTAAATATGAAGAATTCCATCCATTCAGGTAACAAAGGTGGTTTGAGCAATTAGCATTACATTCCTTCAAAACTTTGAAGTGCTTTGGGTCTAAGATGAATGTCCTTTCCTCCTCGCTTATCATTCCTTAACTTCTCTGAGACAGCAATGTTTACTGCAAGAGAAAAAAAAAATAGAGCTAAACTAGAGAGTTATTTATCATCAAATACATTGGACATTTTTATTTTTCGGGGTATTTCTGATACTGCCACATTCAACAATTATAATTTATCTACTTTATTTAAGGAATACCTTCCTTACTTAGGAGGAGACACAGATAGACCTGCATACATTTAAGAACTCCCCAGGGCCCACTTAAATATCAAATAAACACTGACGCACTTGAGATTTTCTAAGTCTTCATTTGATTGCCCTTGAGGACTTATTTTACCAGAAGCATATGGATATTAATTGAATGTGAAATCATTAACCTCTATTTCACCTCTGTAAAAATACAATTCTAAAAGTCACGAAGTCTAACTCTGGTATGACCTCTGTGAAATATTAAAAGCAGTTAACTCCAAATACAAATATTTCATCAGCCACTTACAATTTTACCTTAGGTTCAAGCATGAGATATATTTATCATTTACTTTTAAAAATATCACCCAAAGCTAAATAAATTTTACCTATTTCTGACTTTTGGGCACCCGTTACATGTATGTTCAAAACTGGCCCATCCGCCAATTTATTTTCTCTATAACATTAAATACAAGGACTATAATGAGAAAAGTTGAAGTTCATGATTGTGTTTACATATAATAAAAATCAAACCTTTCAACAGGTTTTTAAGACAGTAGAAAAGCATTTTAAAAAGGAAAGTTTAATAAGTGTACCATCAAATAGTATCTAAATTCAACACAGGTAGGTTATTCATGATGAAAACAACATTTAATGTTCTTACAGTGCTCACAGCCATCACTTCTTGTAGCACATAAGAATGTTAAGCAGGCTCGGCACCTGTAGCTCAGTAGTTAGGGCGCGGGCCACATACACTGAGGCAGGCGGGTTCAAATCCAGCCCAGGCCTGCTAAACAACAATGACAATTGCAACAAAAAAAATAGCTGGGCATTGTGGTGGGCGCTTGTTTTCCCAGCTACTTCAGAGGCTGAGGCTGTGATGCCACAGCACTCTAATGTGGGCAACATAGTTCTACTCTATCTAAAAAAAAAAAAAAAAAAAAAAAAAAGGATGTTAAGCAGTATGTTGGAATATGCCAAGAAATATAGGTATCATTAATATACATTTGGAGACATGATAACGCCCAAGATCATATCTTTTGGTCAATGACATTATTCTTCTTTTCATTGTAAGAATCTTCAGAAAAGAAATATAATTTATGCCAATTTTATTTTTAAATTTGAATGTGTAAAAATTTAAACATGGTGGATATAGAAATATCGGTAAAAGTATATAGGAACAGAAGGAGTGATTTCCTAAGGGTACTGGTAAAACTGAAATAAGAACCCAGATCTCCTTGGTCTCCTCTACTCTAGTATTTTATTATTTTCTTATAATCTCTCCTGCAGTACTTTTTCTAAGCCACCAAAACTATTTTTTCTGAATATCCAATTCTTAAGACTTATAGATGTGCCATCATACAACCTTTAAAACACACGCCAATATAATAGATAAACTGTGTTTAATTAAACCTCCAAATTTTAAATGTGCAATAGGTAGACAAGATATTGTTGGGTCTTATATTTTTATCCAATCTAAAAATCTTTGAATCTTTAATTGAATAGTTTAGTCCCTTTACTTTTAATGTAATTACTGAAATGACTGGGCTCAAAAACAACCATTTTGTTGTTTGTTTTCTATTTGTTGTTGTCTGCTGCTTCCCCCCCTCCTATTCCACACTTTCCTTCCTTAATTTCAGTTAAATATTTTTCAATGTTTTAATTGTTCTGTAGCTCTTTGTAGAGGGAGAGGGTAACACTCTAACGATTACAATATGGATCCTCAAATTACTACAGTCTATTTAAAGTTAACATTAAACATCATGGAAAGCATAAGAGCTCTGCATTATGACTTTTAGAATTGTATTTTTACAGAATCGGCCCTCTGTTTCTGAAGGTTCTGCATCCAGGGGTTCCACATATGTGGAGTCAAACAAAATTGTGTATAAAAACTGTTCAAACCTGGGTGTGGTGGCTCACGCCTATAAGCCCAGCACTCTGGGAGGCTGAGATGGGTATATCACTTGAACTCCTGAGTTTGAGACCAGTGTGAGCAAGAACGAGACCTAGTCTCTAAAAAAAAGTAACCGAGCATTGTGGCAGGAACCTGTGGGAGGCTGAGGCAAGAGAATCGCTTGAGCCCAAGAGTTTGAGGTTGCTGTGAGTTATGATGCCATGGAATCCTATTGGGTGCAAGAAAGTAAGAATTTGTCTCCAAAAAAAAAAAAGTGTTCAAAAACTAATACAAATTTAAAAATAATGTAACAATTATTTATACAGAATTAACATTGTATTAGGTAATGTAACTAATCCAAAGATGATTTAAAGTACCATATACAGGAAGATATATATAGATTGTAAGTGAATACTACGTCATGCTATTATATATAAGAACTTGAGCATCCATGGATTTTAGTATATATGAGGGTCCTGGAAACAATTCCCCATGGACACTGAGGGATGACTGTAATCTCATTTACTCTAATATAGTTTTTGCTAATGTGATCATGTATTATACCTCTACATATGTTATAAAATCTCAAGAAAAAAATGATTTGACATCTGCTTTAAAAACCCAGCTTTTTTAAATAAAGCAAAAGAAGGAAAATATGTGGGTGGTTTTCATTTCTTCCTGTAGAGTTTCTGATATCATTGCCCTTTAGATTAAAAACTTTTAGTATCTTATATTTGTTGACAATGAATTATCTAAGTTTTTAGCTCAAATTATCTTTATTTTTGAATGATATTTTTGCTAGATAAGGAATTGACTTGAATGTTGGTTTTTTTCTTTCTTATACCTCTTTAAAGATGTCATTCCATAGTAGGGTTTTGGGGGGTGTTGTTTCTCTTTTTTTGAGCCAGAGTCTTACTCTGTCACCCTGGGTAGAATGCCCTGTTGTCACAGCTCACAGCAACCTCAAACTCGGGCTTCAACAATCCTCTTGCCTTGGCCTCCTGAGTAGCTGGGACTAACAGGTGCCCAGCAGAATGCCTGGCTAGTTTTTCTGTTTTAGTAGAGACTGGGGTCTTGTTCTTGCTCAGGCTGATCTGGAACTCATGAGCTCAAGCAATCCACCCTCTTCGGCCTCACAGAGTGCTAGAATTACAGGTATGAGCCATCATGCCCATCGCATTCCATAGTTTTTGTCTTCCATTATTCTAATAAATCAGCTATTGTTAATTGTTAATATCACATTATCCTGTCCCTTGTTTCCAGGCTGTTTTCAATAACTTCCCTTTATCTTTGGTCTTCTGTAATATGATAATTATGTGTCTAGAATTATTCTTTGTGTTTATTCTGCTTAGAGTTTACTGAGCTTCTTGATTCTATTAGTTTTTTGCCAAATTTGAGAAATTTTTGGCCTTTATCTCTTAAAAATTTTTTTCTGCCTCATTTTCTCTTTCCTACTCTTGGATTCCAATGTAGTAGTGCAACTGCTTGCTCCTCTGGGATTCCAATACATGTAAGCTTGATTGCTATCCCATAGGTCACCGAGGATATGTTCTTTTTAGAAATGTTTTCTTTTTGTTCTTTAGGTAGAATAATAGATTAATCTGTCATCAAGTTTACTGGCCCTTTCTTCTGCCATTAAATGTATCCAGGGAACTTTTCAGGAATTATTTGGAAGGTGTGGAAAAAAAGTTATACATCTGAGCACCTCTTATAATTGCAGAAGTCAAATGTGACTTGAGTATTACAATTTTAATATATTTTTCTCCTTTCTTAAAATGTATACACATTTTGGGAGAGACCCTCTGTATTATGTACAATTTCTGGGAGGGAGGGTTCTTTTAAATTGTCTCTTTTCTCTATTAGTCCCCTTTTTCTTTTAAGTTTTTCACTATATTTATTAATATGACAGCTGATTTACAGTTACTGTTTGATGACTTCAACATCTGAACTATCTTTTTCTCTTACCCATAGGAAATCTTTTTCTGTTAATTCACAAGTTTAATAATTTGTAATTGAATACAGTAAAATATGGATGACTAAGACTTCAAATACTGATATCTAATAAACAGTTAAAATATTGGCTCATCATCTTGAACTTGTGGATGCTTCGCTTTACACTTCATTAGGGAGGTTATGTTTCAGTTTTGCCCTTAGTCCTGGAACAAATCCTTTAGGCTTTAAACACAGTCTTTATTCTAAGGCAGCACACCCTTCTGAGATTTCAATGGAAACCATGATGTGTTTTTAAAACCTCTTAACTTAGTAGAAACTAATTTTTATTATTCTATCTTGGTTATGTGTAAGAATGTCTTTGTTCATAGAAAATATACTCCAAAGTATTTAACAGGTATGTGAGAAGTTTACTCTGATATGATTCAGGAAAAAAAAAAAGTTACCTATACTATCCTTGCAACTTGTTTATAAGTTTAAAATTATTTAAAAAATAAATGAAAAAATTAAATGTACCAATAACCTTAACAAATTTAAAAAATGACTTTTGTGGAACTCTAATACAGCTAAATGCTTGAAGAAATAAATGGTGAAATAAATTTGGGTAATATAAATTTGGGTAAAATTCTATTTTTGTCAATATACAATACATGTTAGCATATCAAATATTTCTACAAATAGTATATTAGACATATTATTTTTTAATCCTTCCAAACAAGTACATATAAATTATATAATTAAGACTTACTATGTGAAAGGTAATATTCTAAGTAAGTAGAAAGATTTCTCCTCTCACAAAAGTTTACATTCTAGCACAGAAAAACATACAAGTAAATAAACTAATTTCAGATAAATGCTTTGAAGAAAATAAAATTGGATGTTACAATGAGAAGGTGAAAATACTGTTTTAGATACTGCATCAATGAAAACCCCCTGAGGTGGCTGTGGCTCAAAGGAGTAGGGGGCCAGCCCCATATGCCGGAGGTGGCGGGTTCAAACCCAACACCAGCCAAAAACTGCAAAAAAAAAAGAAAACCCTCTGACAACACGATGTTCAAATTGAAACTGAATCAGCCAGACATAGAAAGATTTATGAGAAGACTTTTCCAGACATAGGGCACACATGCAATATGAAAGGAATGAGCTAAATGTTCATGAAAAAAAGCTTCCAAATGATCAAAATGATGAAATTGCAATTTGTGAGAAAAAATTTATTGAGAATCACACCACCTCCTTCCTCCCCCAAATTTGAAAACTGGCATGACTTCAAACCTATTTATTAATTATTCTAATAAAATAGCAATAATGAAATAATTATTTGAAATTTTTAACTTCTTTACTAACAATATATATTTTGGGGGGGTTCTGACTTTCTAATAATTTATAGCATCTACCAAAATCAATCCCTATTTTTACTTTATATTAGAAAACAAAGATTCTTCCCTTTTTGCACTGAAAAAGAAATAAGTTGGTTTTCTGGGTTTTTTTTGTTGTTGTTGTTGTTTTGCTTTTTTTTTGAGACAGAGCCTTAAGCTGTCACCCTGGATAGAGGGCCGTGGCATCACAGCTCACAGCAACCTCCAATTCCTGGGCTCAAGCAAGTCTCCTGCCTCCACCTCCCAAGAAGCTAGGACTAGAGGGGCCCGTCACAACACCCAGCCATTTTTTTGGTTGCAGCTGTCATTGTTGTTTGGCAGGCCCGGGCTGGATTCGAACCTGCCAGCTCAGGTGTACGTGGCTGGCGCCTTAGCAGCTTGAGGCACAGGCACAGAGTCAGGTTTTCTGGGTTTTTTCTGGACAATGTCCCAATGCATTGGGAAAATACCATGAGGACAAACAACCACAGAAAGCATTCCCTGAGTGAATGACTACGTGCAATGACATTACTACTCACCCATGATGCAACAGTAATCTTCACCTAAACCCAGGTCCTTATTCCCAAAACTTCCAAGGCACTGAATTTTGGATGTTGGCAAAAAATAACTTCAATTATATGGGGGGTGGGGAGGCATATGAAGTTTGTCTTAAGATAGTTTAACATTATCAATGGCATATGAACTTCATGGACACCCTGTATATCTCCAGGAGGAAGGAAAGAAAACACATTATGATTATAGAATATGAACTGCTTAACTGTCTGAATGAATTAACTTCATGGACACAACAAGAAACAAAATCATAGGGTGTATATATAAATTGTGCCTCAGATAGATATTAGAAAAAAAATTCAGAGCATCTAAGAGGAGATTGAGCAATATACTAAGCCATATCTCGTTTATGCCTTGGAATATATTTTGTGTTCTAACTTGCTAGCAGTTGAGATTATGTGAAAGACTTCATAGAAGCACAGGTAAGGGAGAAAAAAAAGAAAGCTTTAGTCTCAAGATTGTGAACTAAAGAGAAAAAAATTCCAGGGTCTTCTAAGTGGGGACAGCATGAAATCGAAAATAATGTAAGGAGGGGGGGTGTCTTTCTGTCCTAAATACCAGGCCAAATTCAGGTACAGAAATATGTGCTGATTTTGGAACAGTAATAAGATAGGCCTAATGAAACAACAGGGAGGAAGGAATTTATCCCTGGAATGATTAAAAAGAAGAAAAGCTGCAAACTTGGGAGTAAGGTAAATTTGAAACTAGCCCCAATTATCCAAGTGACCAAGGAATCTCGGATACTATATAACCTCTCAAAGCCCTACAGGTGCAAACTTGTGAGATCTTATTTACTTTGCTATTTAACTTGATAGTAGGGAATAGTTCAAGTAAAAATATCACTTGCAACTGAAATACAATGGTCTACTAGGAATCCTACAGGTTACTGTGGAGTTTTTTAATCATAGAACAGAGGCTGTCAAGCAATTATCCGTGGGCCACATCTGACCTGCTACCTGTTTATGTATGACCTAAAAAGTAAGAATAGATTCTACATTTTTAAACAGTTGGGGTTGGGGGGTGGAGTGGATCAAGAGATTCTTTTTTTTTTTTTTGAGATAGTCTCTAATTTTTCTGTTCAGTAGAGACGAGGTCTCGCTCTTGCTTAGGCTTGTCTTTAACTCCTGACCTCAAGTGATCCTACACCTTGGCTCCTCCCAGAGCGCCAGGATTATAGGCACGAGCCACCATGCCTAGTCTAAAAGAATGTTTTGAGACATAAAAGCTTTATGAAATTCAAATTTCATTGTTCATAAATAAAGATTTCTTAGAACACAACCAGATCATTCATTTATGTATTGTTGATGGCTGCTTTTTGTACCATTAAAGGCAGAATCCGGTAGTTGTGACAGGAACTGTATGCCTAAAAAGTTTAAAATATGCAGTATTAGGTCTTTTACAGACAACATTTGCTAATTCCTGATATAAAATATGTTTAACATGTCTATCCTCTAAAATCACAGAACTTACATTTTAAATTATTGGATCAAATAATTTATTTTAATCCTTATCCATTGGCATGTTATTCTTTCATGTTTCTAATGAAATGTTAAGTAAAATTATTATATCATAACAGAGACAACTGAAATCCATTTTCCTGATTCATGATATTTATTAGGTATGAATGTAGCATTTTCTTCTGATCAGTTTCTAATTTAAAGTTTGTAACAGGCTCTCTGAATTGAAAAATAAACAAGTGATCTCACAGTGGATACAAGCTCATTTATAATAATACTGAGAAAAGTGAATCAATGGTTAGGCATTAGGAAAAAAATAATTTCTTAAGAGTATTTAAATTTTGGCAAGGTGTTAGTGTTAAAACTCATTTTAGAATAATAAACTTTCTATTTCTGACCATGGAGGAGTAAACAGATCCACAACGATCCTCCTGCTGCAAACAACCAGAACACAAGTATAAAATACAAGAAAGGACTATTTTCAGACTTAGGCAGTATAATACTATGATCCCCCAAGAAAAGCAAAATCTCTCCTACATCATTCAGTCTTTCAGCCAGGAAGAAATGTACCACTCCAGTATAGGAGGGAAGAGTCCAAAACAGAGACTGGAAATCTTGTTGACTTGAATAGACAGGAAAAAAAAGTGAAAGGAGGCCAAGGGGATACAATTTGCAGGGCAGAATTCCAGAGAGGAGCTAACCAGTTACAGTAATCTAACTAGGGTTCCCTTGAGTGTTTAAATAAATAAAAACTTATACTGAATACATGAGAAAAGTAAAATTTCTTGAGACCAGGGAAGAACTTCTAAGGAGAGAATGTTCCCAAAGAGTTGTAACACAAAGATTCTCAGAGTTGACATAGGGCCAAGAATTCAACAAGTTCCTCCTCATAGAATGGAAAAACATTACTGAATATACAAGGCTCCCAAAGGGTCACACCACTGGATGGGGGAAAGTGGCCCTAGAGTAAAAGCTATTCTAGATATGCCTGAAAGGAACTTTCAGCCTAGGAATAAGCAAATTAGTATACAATTAACAAAAATGCCTTTCAGGGCCTAACACAGGGGCGTGAATCTGTAATCCTAGCACTTTGGCAGGCCAAGGCTAGAGGATCACCTTAGTCCAGGGACTTGAGACCAGCCTGGGCAACACTGCCAGATCCTATCTCTACAAAATAATTACAAAATTAACTAGGCATGGTAGTTAATTGTAGTCCCAGCTACTCAGTAGACTGAAGTGGGAGGATCACTAAACCTAGGAGTGGAGAGGCTACAGTGAGCTATGCTGGCACCAATGCAGTCCAGTCTAGAGAAGAACGCAATCTCTTAAAGAATTTAATCTTGAAAATAAATTTAATTTAATTTTAAAAAAGCCTTAAGGTAAAAGTCTAATACTCTTTAAAGGGATACAACAAAATTAAAATTCAAGAATGTAAAATTTGCAAATATTTGTCATGTAATAAAAAATTGCTGGGTATACTAAGAAACAGAAAATGTGACCCATAACCAGAAAAATACTGGTTGATTTAAAAAAACCCTAGAAATGATAGAAGTGATGGAATTACCAGATAAAGATGTTAAAGAATCATAACTTAAAGCAATCTCAAATAGTGATGTAAGTGTACAATGAAATACTACCCTGCAATAAAGAGAATGAACCTGATTTGGTCATTACACATTGTACACATGTATCAAAATAGGGTATGTACTCCAAAAATATATACAACTTTATCAATAAAAAAATTAATGAAGAATGAACCACTAATACACACAACAGGGATGAATCCCAAAAACACTGGGCTGAGAGAAAGAAGCTAGACTAAAAGAAGTAAACACTGAATAATTTCATTTACATATCTTAAATAGACATACTGAATAATTTCATTTACATACTCTTTTTTTTTTTTTTGAGACAGAGCCTCAAGCTGTCACCCTGGGTAGAGTGTCGTGGCATCACAGCTCACAGCAACTTCCAATTCCTGGGCTCAAGCGAGTCTCCTGCCTCTGCCTCCCAAGTAGCTGGGACTACAGGCGCCCCCCACAACGCCCGGCCATTTTTGTTTGGGTTGCAGCTGTCATTGTTGGTTGGTGGGCCCAGGCTGGATTCGAACCCACCAGCTCAGATTTACATGGCTGGCGCCTTAGCCCGCTGAGCCACAGGCGCCAAGCCCATAATTTTCTTTATAGAGGTCCTTCACCTCCTTTGTTAGGTATATACCTAGGTATTTCATTTTCTTTGGTGAAGGGAGTTGTGTCCTTAATTAGACTCTCATCTTGACTGTTATTGCCATATGGCTATAAAGCCTACTGACTTGTGGATATTGATTTTATATCCTGAGACATTACCGTATTTTCTGATGACTTCCAGGAGCCTTGTGGTCGAGTCTTTGGAGTTCTCTAAGTATAAGATCATGTCGTCAGCAAAGAGGGAGAGTATGACCTCCTTTGCGCCCATTTGGATACCCTTTATTTCCTTGTCTTGCCTAATTGTATCGGCTAGCACTTCCAGCACTATGTTGAATAGTAATGGTGACAGGGGA
>CAUYON010029846.1:0-26666 GCA_963573935.1 Arctocebus calabarensis
CACCCTGGATAGAGTGCCATGGCATCACAGCTCATAGCAACCTCCAATTCCTGGGCTCAAGCGAGTCTCTTGCCTCTGCCTCCCAAGTAGCTGGGACTACAGGCGCCCGTCACAACGCCCGGCCATTTTTTGGTTGCAGCCATCATTGTTGTTTGGCGGGTCCTGGGGCTGGATTCGAACCCGCCAGCTCAGGTGTACGTGGCTGGCGCCTTAGCCCATTGAGCCACAGGCGCCAATCCCTTACTGATTCTTGCCAGGATAGATGACCCCTCTTTTGGTGTCATTTATTTTTGTATTTCTATTTACTGCAAGAGAGTTACTATATTTTAAAATTTATTTTATTTTATTATTTTTCTGAGATAGAGTCTGTCTTAGTCTTCCTTGGTAGAGTGCTGTGGCGTCATAGCTCACAGCAAATCAAACTCTTGGGCTCAAGCAATCCTCTTGCCTCAAACTTCAGAGTAGCTGGGACTACAGGTGCCTGCCACAACACCTGGCTAGTTTTTTAATTTTTATTTTTATTTATTTTTTGAGACAGAGCCTCAAGCTGTCACCCTGGATAGAGTGCTGTGGCACCACAGCTCATAGCAACCTCTAATTCCTGGGCTCAAGCGAGTCTCCTGCCTCTGCCTCCCAAGTAGCTGGACTACAGGCACCTGCCACAACGCCTGGCCATTTCTTGGTTGCAGCTGTCATTGTGGTTTGGTAGGCCCAGGCTGGATTCGAACCTGCCAGCTCAGGTGTACGTGGCTGGCGCCTTAGCCCACTGAGCCACAGGCACGGAGCCAGTTTTTTATTTTTAATAGAGATGGGGTCTGGCTCTTGCTCAGGCTGGTCTCAAACTCCTGATCTCAAGGGATCTACCTACCTCAGATTCCCAGAATACTAGGATTACAGGTGAGAGCCACCATCCCCTGAGTATTTTTAAATTTAAATCTGCTACAGAGGAAGGTCCTCAGTGCAAATAGTCACAGCATGTAAACTATTCTAAAGAAGTCTACTAACCTTTATAAGGTAAATTAATTCCTTTAATTTTTTTAATATTTTAAAGATATGTTTATTAGAAGATAATATATTTAATTGCCCTCAGTTCCTGTTGCTTTTCCTCTTTGGCTGTTCCTTTTTAAATAGTTTCTAACACATTCATATACAAGATTTCCCCCAAGTTTCCATACATGGGGAAAATGGGAAATTGTACCTAAATGTACCTTCATTTAGAAAATAGTCTTTACAAAATTTTACAAAATATTTACAAAATATTCTCTACACGTTGGCCATCTCTTTGTAAAATTTTGTACTGAATAGTTTGTAATAAAGTTACATTTAGCTACAATTTCCCATTTTCCCTGTTATGGTGACTTTTGGGACTGCGTGTCTTATAGTTGCAGGGCAGAGGACCAGGTATGGTTCTGATAAATTTCTAAAACAAAAGCAGATAGGGCCAAGACACGGAGAGAATGTCTGAGACCTTTGTGACTTGCCACATCCATCAGTAATTTCCTCCGCTAAATGCAGTAATGTGTAAATGAGAAACCTAAGCAACCTTCTTCAGGCCTTAAATGATATGAGACGTACAAGGTTATTAGTAGGGAGCAATGAAGTTGCTCAGAGACAGAGACGCTGCGTGATGGATTAAGCACATAAGTAACTTGTTCGTGCATGTCCGCCTTGCAGAGCAATTCAATATTATGTCTCAGAAAAACGACCAATTATTACACCCTGAGGACTCATTGACGTACCAACCACAGTGTGTACCAAGCTTCAATATTCTGTGTCCTACAAAATAGTCTTTAGTTGCGGCAACTTGTTAAGTTGGGTTGCTGGATTCTCGCAGCTGGTGAGGCTGTTCCTTCCCTGTTTCTCTGTCCCAGACTTAGCGGGAGGAGCCGGGGCCTGCAGGGATGTCTTCCTTTTAAGACAGTAAGGATTAACATCAGTTCTTTTCCCGCCCTATGAGTTACAAAATGAAATCGGGCCTGGCAGATAAAAGTGGTGTCAAACTCAAGGTCTGATTCCATGGGAACTCAGACTCTGTCGGAGGCTGGACTTGTGGGCTGGGAGCTGTCCCACAGGAGGTGGTGCTTCTCCTGCTGTCCTGGGTGGGTCAACAGTCAATGTCTTTGACCTGGCCACCTCTGCTGGTGTGTTACCCACCTGCTCATGGTGACTCTTCAATCATTGCACGCAGCGGACCCACCTGCTGGGCACATGCTGATCACAGCCCCAGGGAATTTGTGGAGTGTTTCTGGTGTAGTTCAGTGGAACCTCATGGAGACCCGCAAGGTAGGGCTGCTGGTGTTGGCTTTGTCCAAGTGAAGAATCAGTACTTTGTGGACAAATGGGAAAGGGTCTGTGGTCAGACAGAGCTGACTCTGTCACGTCAAGTCTGGGAGACCTCAGATGTGTTCCCTAACTTCTCAGGGTCTCAATCTGCCCACCTTCAAAATGAAAAAAACAAGAGCTGCCCTAAAATGTACCTGTGAGAATTAAATGCGGTGCATTGGCTCACAGGGGAGTTACTTAGCAGGGGAAGCCTAGACTCAGACGGGATTCTGGGGTCCGTCCTGCCCGAGCTTGTGGCTTCTCCAGGATGGAAACAACAGTTGCATTTTCACTTTGGGGGAGGCTTAGTCTTGTTCAGAGATGGAATACTTTTAATTTCATTTCTTAACTTAAAAAATATGTATTTAAAAATTTTTTCAGTAATGCCTGCCAGAAGCAAGATTTTGCTGGGCTAAAGGAAAAGTGAATTTTGGTAAGTGTTGGCAAATTACCTCTCTGGGTTTAAACTCCCACCAGCCACCAGTGGAGGAAGGTGACTACTAACCTCAGCAATGGAAGGTGGTGTCCCACTTAGAGACTTCTGCCAGCATGACAGGGGGCCATCCATCAGTGCAGTTATTTGAATGGCCCTGAGCATCTGTTCGTATATTCACAGGGCATTTATAGCGTTTGTGTGTGTGGTTATGTGAGCTGCTCCTGTTTTTGCTAATTTCTCTCTTGGATTTGTTCTTCTGTTTCGAGTGGTTCTTAGTATATTTGACAAACAACCATTTACCTTTTATGTGAGTGGAAAACATCTTTCCAGACGGGTCATCGTTTGCCTTTGGACGACATTGCCTGTGTTGGTGGTGCTGTCAGTGTCAGACTGAGTATGTGTCTCACCAGGCAGAAGTTTGTCATTTATGACCTGTCACTATGTGGACCTCCTTCTTCCAGGAGTCTGAGAACCTGACCCTTGGGCTTTGCTACCAGGGGCTATGGAGTTCCTGTTGGTGCCGCGTTTAGCGGGATTTTGCTCATGGAAAGTATTCTTATCTCTGAGTTCCTCAGACATGCAGTTTTTTACACTGAGTGCTATCTCTTCACAGCTCACTGTTTACACCCTACACTCCCTCCCCGCGGGGCTTGCTGCTTTCCGAATTCTGGCTCTGTCTGCTCACCCTCAAGAGTATGGATTACTGGGGGCGCAGAGGCCTGGCCACAGACATCCGCACAGCCAGGTGGTGACTGTGGGCTCAACGCAACCCCCATCAAGGACTGGCAGCCCCACACGCCAGCATGCTATGCAGGATTTGGGGTATTAGGAGGAGAGTCATTTAAGTCTGCTTCTTCCTTTCAGCCTGGATGCCAAAACCAGTTCCCATGTCACCTCTCTTGGGTGGGACTAGGCTCCAGGGACCAGGCTAGAGCAAGAGACGGACGCTGGCACTCCAGCTGTCCTCCTGTGGCCATTCTGCTCCCGGGACAGGGCTTAGCTCACCAGGACCTCCCTCTCCAGCCCTTCCTGTTCCATACTTAGGATGTGAAGTTGGCTTCTGGGGGCAAGAAACAGAGTCAAGACAGGAGTTCAAGAAGCCGCTGGTTTTAATAGGGCGAGGGGGCAGGGCAGGGGCTGGGTGGCCAGATGGAGATTGGTATGAATCTGGGCTCTGCCTGGGAGGTGGTGTTCAGGGCTGTCCTTGGGGTGAGGTCACGGGGGAGCCCAGGAAGGAGGAAGGTGTAAACCTGCTCCTTGCTGGCGTCTGGGCACGTGGATAATACTGCTCTTCTGTGTGTGTGGACAGAGGACAAGGGGGACGGGGCTGGGCAGGGAGAGGTTGAGGGGCTCAGTGGCGAGGCAGCCTGACATCAGCTGATCCCACAAATGCTCGCCAGCTGACGGTGCACCCCGCTCCCCTCCCCCCTCCCCGGCCTCCTCCTCTACTTCTTTCGCCCAATCTGCGCCATCAGGTGGGCATTGGCGGCCGCCTTGGCCCGCAGGTTCTTGGCCTTGGCGATGTTGAAGAGGATGTTCATGATGTTGGTAGGGACGTCGAGCGAGAGCGTGAACTTGGTGCGTTGCTCGCTCTTGGTCTTGTCTGGGCGTAGCCTCCCTCTGAGCTGTGCCTGAGACAGGGGCTTGTGCCGGGGGCTCCCAGCGCTGCCCCCGCCCCCAGACACAGAGAAAGTCCTTTTTTCCTTGTTTTCCTCCTCCTCCTCCTCTCCCGAGGGTGGGTCCTGGGGGGGCAGGTAGTGGGGGCTCCTCTTGGCCAGCAGGCCTGTGTCCTCCACGTGACTCTTCATGGCCTCAGACAGGGCGCTGCTGAGGCTGCTGAGGACGGGCTCAGCTTTGTGGGGCCCGTGGGGGAGGCCTGTCCTGGGGCCCCCGAGCAGCAGCAGCAGCAGCAGCAGGCGCACGGGCCCCAGCATCTCTCCCTGCGGCAGAGAAGACACATGTGTGTGAAAAGGCGGTGATGGGCCTCCCCGCAAAGTGTGGGAAGCTGGGCACCGGCCAGGTCTGCGGTGAGTGGAGGAAATGGCTCAGACTCAGAGCCAGACACGGGTGGGATTTATTCCTCACCCTCATTTGCCTGCGGAGCTCAGGCAGCTCACTTACTCTCTGAGAATTTCAATATCCTCGGCTGATCAATGGGGTAATAATAACAACCTCATAAACTGAAGGATTCAATTAAAAGTGTCTCTGTGTGTAAGTGTCTGGTCTAATCACACATTTAATAAGGGCCGACTGACCCACTTTGCTTTAGTAAGTGTGCACACAGCCTTTTCAGAAGTGTACACATACACAGATGCGTGCATTCATACACATACATTTGTGTGTGTGCAGGCTTGTACGCATATACACACATTTGTGCACACTCACACGCACATACACACGCGTGTGCCAGAGACGAGGTGCCACAGGCTGAGGCCCTTGCTGTTCCGTGTCTCTGGCTGGCAGATTCGGATTACACACCACCCGCCCACCCCCACCTGTGCAGGCTCTAGCTTAGTCTAAGTCAGCGGTTCTCAATCTCAGAATCACAGGAACAGCCCAAACACAGGCCCGGTCCTGAGAGTTCCCTGGTCAGTAGGTCTGGGTGGGGCTGGGACCTCACAAGGTCCCACGAGGTACTGGTGCAGCCGCCCATGGGCCACACCAGGAACTGCAGCCATGCATCTCCGGGTGCTGGGGGGATGGTGGGCCAGGGTTCCAGGGGTGGGTCGACTGTCTCTGTGGAAAACAGGCTTTTCCTTCTTTAAATCTTGGATTCAACACCCAGACCTCCAGCTTGATCATTTACTGGGAGTCTGGTCAGCTGCTTCTGCATAAATAGAGTAGGAATTGTGGGATTAGCTGCCTTGCATCCTGAAGGTGTCCTAAAGCTTTGGAGCAATTCTGAATGGCTTGTTAACCCTGGAAGGATTTAGAAAAACAAAACCCAATTCAGACAGGGTTAAGGATGGTGGGGAAGCTGGTGAGGAGACTGTGTCTCCTCTCCTTTGTCCCTGTTCCTTTCACAGGTCAGACCCCATCTGTCCCCTGCTCCCTGTACTTTCCTGTGTGACAGGGGGGCTCAAGTTTGAGAATCTCTTCATCCAGCTTTCTTACCTTCTCTACTACTGAAGCAAGAGGCCCCTCTTTGGAGAGGATTGGGAAATGAAATGATTTCTCTATCTTTGCCTGAGCATTGCCTCCAGGCCCGGGAGGGTGTGGGCTACGCTGGCAGGTGCTGGGGTGTGACCCAGAGCCGTCCCCGCACCCCACCTGGGGTTTCCCTGTGGCTCTCTTCCCACTTGCTTCTTCCTCACTCAGACTGCGGTGGCACAGCCCTGGGACCCAGGACAGCAGCACTTCATCGCTCCCCTTGCTATCCCTTCACTGTCCCCACACAGGGATTGCAAATGTTGCTGAGATCTCAGACCACAGGACTCTGCCCTCCTCTGCCCACAGGGCTGCTCCCACCTGCCCTCTGAGCCCCCCTTGAAGACTTGGGGCCCCTTTGAGTGTGGCACTTCTTTGGCAGTTCTATTTCTGTTAAATACACCAAAGCTTCTGGCACACAGAAGTTTTCCCTGTGGGTCATTTTGGCTCTCAGAGGGACCACTTGGGATGTCTAGGAAGGCTTGACGTGGTCATTAGTTCTAAAGAACCAGGTCCTTGGATGGGCACCCATAGCTCAGTGGTTAGGGTGCCGGCCACATGCTCCAGGGCTCGTGGGTTTGAACCCAGCCTGGGGCTTGCTAAACAAACAAACAAAAAATAGGTGGGCTTTGTGGTGGGTGCCTGTAGTCCCAGCTACTTGGGAGGCTAAGGCGAGAGAATCGCTTGAGCCCAAGAGTTTGAGATTGCTGTAAGCTGTGATGCCACAGCACTCTACTGAGGGTGACAAAGTGAGACTTTGTCTCAAAAATAAAGAAGAAAGAAAAAGGACCATGTCCTCAATAAATACTTGTCAAGCGAACTGAAATTCAGATTAGTATTCAAGTGCTTAATTAAACCAGTTTATTTTCCAAAGTGAAACAACCTCCTTTAAATTCTCTTCCTGGATGTGTATTCCCTCTGCAAACACATATTATCATATATCACAGAGGAAAAATGTCCTTTATAAGGCATACTTTTTGTTTTTTATTTTGAAATTATGTATCTGGACAAACTCGAGGGTTTCTGAACATGAAACATCTTTGCCTAAGTAACTTTCAACAGTTCTCTTGGGAGACACTCAGAATTTCCCTTGCAATGAGCTCCCTTCTGGATTCACCCACCTCCATGTCTCATCTGAGGTACAAACACAATGCTTTAGGGGTTGCAGAAGTGAGAGCCCTTTTTTACTATTTACTTTTTCTCATTTTGGGGGAGCCCAACTTGTAAATATTTAAAAATATGTTACTTCTTGGCTGGGTGCGGTGGCTCATGCCTGTAATCCTAGCACTCTGGGAGGCCAAGGCAGGTGGATTACTTGAGCTCAGGAGTTTGAGACCAGCCTGAGCGAAAAGCAAGACCCCATCTCTACTAAAAACAGAAAAAAAGCTGAGGCAAGAGGATCACTTGTGCCCAAAAGTTGGAGAGTGCTGTGAACTATGACATCACGTGCTCTACCGAGGGTGACAACTTGAGACTCAAAAAAAAAGTTATTTCTTATTATCAAATACTACATCTCCCACCAGGGAAGAAGGTATGCTCACAGAGAGGGTGCCAAACGCGTCTGGACGATCTGTACAAGGTGTCAGGAGCGTGGTATCCTGTTCTTAGCACTCCTGGGGCAGCAGACTTTCCCGTTTGCAAACCCCGGGCTCTGGCAGGGGCAGGGTGGTGGGGACCTTGGGTGATGGGTCCTTATCCTCAGGGTTGAGGCCAAGTTATCAAGCAGAAGACACTGCTGGTGCTGTGAGCTGCCCACGATGGGGAGGCTGTGCTGGACTTAGTTCTGTCTAAAATGTGTGGGTTCTTTGTGGTCCAGGATATTTTCACTGTCAGAGTGACTGGCTGGGGGTTCGGAAGCATATGTCAATTTCTTTCTGGGACTTTTCTTTTTAGGATTTGTTTAGGCTTTGAAGGATAAAAGAAAAGAAACTCTTCACAAAGGTGCCCTCCACCCCAAGTAAAGCCTACTTCCTAAGGACGTTTATCCTCTAACGTCATTTGGATTTTTTTTCTAACCCCCGCCCCCATGAAACAATATGAAAGTGTGAGATTTCCCAGCTGCTCACCATGTAAGTAACTGAGCACCACCTAGTCAGATTTAAGAGGCAAAGCTCTGCGCCCCTATTTTTTCTCCAGGATAACGAATCTCTGCCACTTCTTTGGGTTCTCATTTCAGTAGTCCTTTTATTGGGTGATTTAAAGAGATTCTGTTACTTCTGCGAGCGTGGCAGAGCCCAGCGCTTCAACTCGGGGTGATGAGAGCTCAGGCCAGCCTGGGATTCAGAGCACCCACCAGGGAGGGGAGAGTGTGGCTCAGCAACGTTACTTCCTGTGTGGCCCTATTTGTCTGCAAACACGGACAAGAAGTTGAACTGAAAAACGAATCATTTAAAAACAGTTTTTTTAAGTTAAAAGAAAGATTTTTTTTTTTGCTAGGTGGCTACACTGGGGAGGAAATTGCAAGTAGAATTTTAGACTTTCTCAGACATCTTGAGCATGAAGACGTGGGCAGCAAGGAGCCTGCCTCCCCAGGTGGGGCTTGCTCTTTGCAGTCATCGCCCCTGCTCCACCGTCCGGTGCAGCAAGGTGGGAAGAGAGGAGGACTCTGGGCTTTGAGGCGGAAGCTCCCTTGCCTCTGGTATCCCTTAACCTCTCTGAGTTGGTTACTGCACCCCATAACGGACTCTGAGTCAGTTGCTGCACCCCATAACGGAGACCTTACCTGCCTCTCAGGGGTGCAAACAAAGGGAGGGAGGTGACACGGGTGAAGGCGCGTAGGACCCGTAACTCAGGTCCTCAAGCTCCTCGCTGCTGTGCGGGTGCCGGGATAACACCCCCAGCCCCTCTTCCCCCTGCATCCCACCCGGCTCCCAGGCCATGCACGAACAGTCACCAAGGACGCGGTGTCCTATTCAGAGCTGAACTCTTGCTCAGAGAGCACGGATTAGTACCAGCACACTCTGCCTCCCATCTGCTACCCTTTGTAAGGCAGGTCTCTCCATGCCAGCCTGGGGAGGATAATTTACACCCCTCGTTTCCTTGGGGCTTCTTTCTCCTGATGGGAAACACTCCCGGGGTGTCCCCACCCCATGGTGCTGTCGGGGCTCACGTCTCTCCCCTCCGTAGTCCCCAGCACCTCCTGGCTAATTGAGGACAAATACCTGTGCCCTCTGGTGGTCAGCTCAGACCTCAGACTTACCTGGGAGAGGACTTTGCTCCTCAGCAGAAACGTTTAGGAAGGCAGGTGCAGCTTCAGGGCCGGGAGGTCTGCCCCAGGCACATGCCCCGAGCTCTGCCTGCTCCTTGGCAGGCTGTGATGCTCCCTCTCTATGGAAACCGCTCCACTCCCTTGTGAATATATAAGTGACAGAGCACGGGGCAGATCGCAATTCCAGATGTAGTGTCTACCCTAGGCTGAGGTTTCATTTAAAACACAAGCAGAACCAGCCGTCCACGGCTCCACGTCACTGGGTGACAGGTGCTCTCAGCCTGGCGCCCTCCTCCTCCCCACTCTCCTGTGCCGTCCCTCTCCCGCCCGCCCTAGCAACTCACTTCATTGATAAAAACTGAAAAACCCAAGGAGCAAACACATAAAAACTCCCAGGCAAACAGAGAAGCACGGCTGTGGGGAGTTTTATTACTGATCTCAGTTCTAACTGATTTTAGCCGTGCCCACATCTCCTTCCTTCCCTCCTGCCTTTTGGAACCTGGAGCCAGGAGCTGCTTGGAAAGCAGAGACGCTGTTGGAAGTTCACCTGTCAAGCTGTGGGCTCTGACAGTGGAGTGCTATCTGGCCATGTCCGTAGCTCCTCACGCTGTGGCCGTCACACGTTCTGTGCCTGAAGCTTGTCGTGGATAGCACTTGAATTTACTGGGTTAGATAGCACTCGCTATCTAATGAGCACCTGCGGAGTGCCAGGCATTGCTTGGACCCTTGGGAATACAAAGATAAGGACGCAGGGCACTCCCGGTTAGGGAGACAGGGGAAAGATTCTGTGTGGCAAATGCTGTGGGCAGCAGCAGAAGCCCTGTGCCCTCAGCACCTGCAGCAGGAGAGGGAAGTGGAGGGGCTGTCAGACAGAAAGGATGGTCCGCTGTGTCCAGGACTGAAGGAAGATGGCAGGAGGGCGGCTGCTCCACGTCGGGAGGGCAGGCCAGGCTGGGCCGTGGCCAAGTGTCTACTCCTCACGCAATGGGCAGATGTGGGGGTTATGGTCCGGGAACCCTCAGTCACAGACGAGGGAGCTGAAGCTACGAGAAGTGTCACCCAGCCATGGGTGAGAGTCAGGCTGGACGCTGGGCCCAGGGCTCATTTTGCTGGGCTGTGCCCATCAGCAGGGCCTGTGCAAGGTTGGCTAGGGCCCCCATTCTACCCTAGATGCTGCTCTTCACTTTTGGGGGGAAGACAATCACTTTATTCTAATTATTTCACAAATAATATCACATCAGCTGGTTTAAGGAGGCCACACTAACACTGTTCACTGAGCTGGTAAGCTTCAGTGAACTTCCACATACTAAGACACCCTCTTCCTCTCCAATTCTGAAGAAAGGAAGCTACTAATTACCGGAGAGGCTTAACTGATGCTTTTACCCTTTATACTTTCATTATCAATTACATTTTCATGCTAAATTAACTTGGTTTTGAAAGTTGATTTTGCTTTTCTTCAATTTGTGCTCCTTGATTAGTCTACTCCCTTCGCAAGTTTGCGTGGTTTCAGCTGCTCGTGGAATCCCTGGCAGAGCTTGATATGGGCCTGGTTCTGGGCCCATCCCAAAACCTGTCTCATCTCATGGGAGCAAGGGCCAGCCTGCTGCTGCTGTGCCAGCTGGCTTCCCAGAGGCTCCTGGAGGTGACGTCAGGTTTGAGGGTTCAGCATCATGTCCTCCACGGGAGCCCCCAGTGACGGCATGACTCAGAGTGTGCCCAACTGCAGAGGCCACAGCCACACTGGCTGCAGTTGTGGCCATTTGGTCCGTCAGACCAGGCTCCGGGGTGCAGCCCGCTGCAGATGGTGGGGCTGCCTGGGTGCAGGTCTCATCCGAGGGCCATTCAGGAGGTGCAGCTTCGGCCTCCATGTGGCGTTGCAAGTGTCTGCTCCTCACTTTTGAAATTCCTCTGGATGAAGAGGTAAGCAGACCTTTGAAATTATCAAAACCCTTTAATGCCCATGAGTATTTGGGGGGACAAATGGAAACCACTGTGGAGAAGGACTCCAAGGCTCCCCCAACCCCTAATTCTGAGCCTCGCTACAGAGACAGGGGACTGGACCTTCTGCCCCCCACCTTCCTTTGGGGTTGTCTGGGCAGGATTCTTCTGAGGATGCAACACCAGACCTGATGTTTTCATCCCAATTCATCGGTTCATTCATTCATACATTCTAGTCTTGAAGAAAAATTCTTTTCATATCAGATAATCAGGCTGTAATGGAATTTATGCCGGTGGAGGGGTAGATAGCTGGAAACCTGGGTTTAACTCCTCGCTACTGTCAAGGGCTCTGGGTTCAGGGAGGCAGACTCCGGCCCCCAGAGCAGATTTCCCAGCCTTGGTTCCACTGACATTTGGGGCCAGGTAACCCCTTGTTGTGGGGGCTGTCCTGAGTGCTATAGGCATTTTTACTTCCATGTTCTGGTGTTTGCCTGCATGTGTAGGAATAGGCTGGAATTGCAGAAATTAGCCTGTTAGGAAGGAACGGCCATTTATGCACCTGTCACCTCCTGTGGACTGTGAGCTCCTGGAGGGCAGCAGAGTCCTCACTGCTCACCCTCCACCTCTGGGGGCAGGGTCGTCCTGACACATGGCAGTTGCTCAGTAAGTGAGTGTGGAAAAGAAAAGAACGCAAAGAGAACCACCCTGAATTGGTGAAGTGAAGATGTTTGGTTAGAAAGGTAGACTTTTAAAAGATGCTTTGCAAGGCTGTGTCCTTGGGGCTGTCTGATGGTGGTGGGGGGCTCCTCCTCACTGCCCTTCTGCAGCCCCGTGCTATCCTTGAAAGGGGCTTAATCTAAACTGAGATGGGTTTTGAGCAGGAAAGACATACCACATTTCAAAGACAGTAAAAAACAAAGAAATTAAAATGTCTCCTTAATTTTTTAATATTCTTATAAGTTGACATGAAAATATTTTAGATACATTGTGCTCAATAAAATGTCTTATTCAAATTAATTTCACCGATTTCTTTTTTACTTGTTACAACTGGGCTACTTAAGATTGTAACATTGTATACAATGTTAGCACGTTGTATTTCTGCTAGATAGTGCCCTTCTCCATAAATCATGAATCTGGAGAGGGCCCCTGTGTGGCTGAAATCTGAGGTGCTTGGAAACCAGGCAGGTCGGCTCCTTCTTCCTGGTTGTGCCACGTTTTAACGTGGATGATCTTTAACTGGCGATTTACGTTCTTTGGGCCTCAGATTCCTCATCCGCAAAAGTGAGGACAATCATCCCCAGCTTGTCGGGTTTTGAGAACTAAATGAGAGAGCGTATGCTCTTGCCCATCACGGGTCCCAGGCTGAGGAAGGTGCTTGCCAGGGGCCGGCTGCCTCCCTCCCTTCCTGGCAACGAGGCCACTGGGTATGAGCAAACCGACCTCTTCATAGCCTTGTGGCTTCTGAATATTAATATTAGAAAATATTTTCTCATTTGCTTTAATTAGCTAGGTAGAATGTTTTTCTGACACTATTGGTGGTAGTGTAAACGTTTTCTGCAAGGATTTCATAATGAATCTATACAAAGATCCTTTATCTTTTAAACCAACAGTTTCTTTGCTTGGAAGCTAGTTTTAAAAATAGAGATAAAGGGTGGTGCCTGTGGCTCAAAGGAGTAGGGTGCTGGCCCCATATGCTGGAGGTGGCGGGTTCAAACCCAGCCCTGGCCAAAAACTGCAAAAAAAAAAAAAAAAATAGAGATAACAGAGATAAAGATCATGGTAATGTTTTAGAATCTGAGGTAAGGCTCAGTGCCTGTGGTTCAAGCACCAGCCACATACACCTGAGCTGGCAGGTTCAAATCCAGCCCAAGCCCGCCAAACAACAATGTCGGCTGCAAGCAAAAAATAGCCGGCCTTTGTGCCAGGTGCCTGGAGTCTCAGCTACTTGGGAGGTGGAGGCAGGAGACTCGCTTGAGCCCAGGAGTTGGAGGTTGCTGTGAGCTGTGATGCCACTGCACTCTACCCAGGGCGACAGCTTGAGGCTCTGTCTCAAAAAAAAAAAAATCTGAGGTATGCCCAGAAAACTTGATTTTTGAAGATCAGGTTAACATTAAGTCTAAGTCTTAGACTTATTAATGTTAACTCCATTAATAAATTGGAGTTCTTTGCTTTTTTTTTCCTGATAGCCAGAAAGGAGCTAAGGGCCGGGAAGGAGCTGTGTGGCCCTCGGTGCAGGCAGCGTGGGGACTTGCTTGAGCTGAGGCTGGGCAGCGGCGGCCCTGGCTCAGATGCGCCATTCTCCAGGTGGGGCCTGCTAACCTCTCCGTTCTCACCCCTGCCCCTCCGTACGTCTTCCTCCTGCCCACCTCTTGCTTCTAACCTGGGGAGATCTCTTTAGGGCAGGGGAAACTCTTGCTTTGATTCTGTGACTCTCTGAAATCTTTATTTCTTCCTCTCTGTTTTCTGCATGGGTCTGTGGAAGCCAAAGCCAGGAAGACTTCTTGCTTCTCTGCATATGGCCAGCAGACTGGAGAGGAGACGTGGAGAGAAAAGCAGGCGTCCTAGAAGAACCCAGGAACTTTAATACTCCAAAACGTTACCCTTCTACACACATTACGAAGGTAACGTGAGACCTTTGCTCAGTAAACTCTGTCCCTCACTTCCATAGTCACCCCATTTGGCTCCAGAGTAATTAATTTTCTATGTTTGTAACTGTGGTAAATAAGCTGTCATTCATGTGAGGGGTATTGATTATGTGACAACAGACTGGATGTAATATGGAGAAAATTCTCTCTCCTCAATGCAGGGTCTTTTTCTAAGGTATCCTGATCCTTCCCGAGGGGTCTTCTGGATGGGTGCGTGGCATAGCCTGGTGGCCCATTCGAGCCCCAGTGGGAAACCTCAAGCTAAGTCATAAATTTCTGCAACAAATGAGGGGCTGTGTTGGGAACTCAGTTTCCCATCTGAAAGACGGCCATAGACATGGGCTGAAAAGATCAAAATGGGTATTTGCAAATGTTTCCACAAGAAATGGGACACTTCCCTTCGTAAAGTTTTTCTTTTCTTTTTTTTTTTTTTTTTGAGACATAGCCTCAAGCTGTCACCCTGGATAGAGTGCTGTGGCATCACAGCTCACAGCAACCTCCAATTCCTGGGTTCAAGCGAGTGTCTTTCCTCTGCCTCCCAAGTAGCTGGGACTGCAGACGTCCACCACAACGTCTGGCCATTTTTTGGTTGCAGCTGTCATTGTTGTTTGGTAGGCCTGGGCTGGATTTGAACCCACCAGTTGTACATAGCTGGTGCCTTAGCCCGTTGACCCACAGGTGCCAAGCCTGTAAAGTTTTTCTATCGTCAAAGCTTCATATGCTGATGTCCTCCTTATAGGAGAGAACAAACTCTAGAAGATAAGATAATGAAAAATGCAAGACTCATTCTATTTGAGAGGGCTATTAAGGCACGTGTGCATTCAGAGCATGGTTTGTGTGTGTGTGTGACCTGAAGTGATGCTGGCACGTTGGAGCTTGATTTGAGAAGACTCAATAAGATGATGAAGGGCCTGAAGTTACGCACCAGCAGGCAGACAAGCTGGAGAGGTTCCATCTGGATAAGAGGTGTCAGAGGAGAGAAATGTCAGCCTACTTTGGAAGGGCTTCATACAGAAGAGGTAGCAGGTTTAAAGTCAGAGCATGTGATTCTTCTTGATAGAAATAGTTTTAATGAAGAGGAATCACCAAGGAGCAAAACTTTCTTAGTCTTGAAGCTATTAGACAACCCTACCCCACCAAAAAAAAAAAAAAAGTGCTAAGTGTCTATGTCACTGGAAGCAAGCCGTGAGGAGGTGGCAGTCTGTCAGGACACTGGAGCTGCTTTGGGATGAGCAGTGAGAGCTGGGGAGGCCCAAGAGGTGGAGGGCACACAGGTTCCTGTCCAGGTCGGCCGGGTGACTGAGATGGGACGCATGCAGGTTCCTGTCCGGGCTCAGCTCTCCTGACACTCTCTCCTCTGGGACCAGAGTCTTCTGCTGGGTGACTGTGCCTTTCTGAGCACAAGGAGGAAGCAGAAGTCTGCTTCAAGAGTGAATGGTTGTTTTAGACATGGAGTCTGTAATTGAAGATAATATTATTGAAATGAAATAAAAATGAGAGATTATTAGATATTTATTCAAAAAGACAAGTGTGGGGAGCCAGATGACATTGAGATTATATTTTATCTCTCACAGTCAAGACAGGGTGAAGGTTTTATTTTGCTCTGTGGAGGTCCAGGGCTAAGTTAGAAGGCAGTCACATTCCTAACAGTTTGCTCTTGATAGTGTAAAATCATGCAAAATTAATTTCCATTGTAAAGAAGGAGCAATCTATATTAAAATGAGTATGATGGTGAGGTGGCTCATGCCTGTAATCCCAGCACTCTGGGAGGCTGAGGCAGAAAGGATTCTTTGAGGTCAGGAGTTTGAGACCAGCCTGAGCAAGAACGAGACACCGTCTCTGAAAAACAGCCAGGCGTTATGGTAGGAGCCTGTAGTCCCAGCTACTCAGGACACTGAGACAAGAGGATCACTTAAGTGCAGGAGTTTGAGGTTGCTGTGAGCTATGATGCCACAGCACTCTACTCAGGGTGACAAAGCAAAACTCTATCTCAAAAAAAAAAATTAATGTACTCAGCCCTACTATGAAGCTAATCTATAGCTTTCATATGAAGGCTAAAACCCAGTTATAGCACAAGAAATGGGGAAAGGGGCAAGGGAGGGGACGGGGAAGATGAGTGGAGGGAGGGTGATTGGTGGGATCACACCTACGGTGCATCTTAGAAGGGTACAGATGAAAATTACTAAATGTAGAATATAAATGTTTTCATACAGTAATTAAAAGAGCATGAAGGCTATGTTAAATAGTTCAATGAAAATATTTCAGAATAAATATAAAGTCAGCACATTGTGCCCCATGATTGCACCAATGTACACATTATAATTTAATACAAAATTTAAAAATATATATATATTATATATTTATAATGTATTGTGTGTGTGTATATATACATGCATCAACAATTTGAGTGGCTTCAAAGTGCTTACTCATCTTAAAATGAGCTTATTAATGCATTATTATAAATTCTCTAAGTTCATATAAGGTGATGTGCTTAAAGTATTTAGAACATAGAAGGCAATGTACATATTAATACTATGATCATGTGGTTTCATGTGCAGACCAAGAAGCAAAACATAGAAGTTTCCAGAAAAGAAAAAATCCAACTTCCTAAGAGAAGTTAAATTTAAAGGTTGTCAAAAGATGGAAGTAGGAGAGATGAGCTTCTCATCACTGGGTCATCCAAGGCTCCTGGACTTGGGGCGGATTCTGGGAAGTCCGTTAACTCACTTGATGCTTCCAGGGGTGCCTGCTGTGCTAGCAACTGACTCTTAATCCTGGGTTCTCTGCTTGTTTATAATCTTTAGAAACTATAACCACCTTAATGTTGGTGAACTTGAAAGGAGGTGGTAAAGGCTAAGAACAATGAAGTGTGGTAGAAAGAGACAAGAGTTTAAGTGAGCAGAGGATTTAGCCTTTAACCTGCCATGAATCCTTGTGACTAAGGATCTTCCTTAAGGGAAGTTCTCCTCCCTGAAACTCCAGCCACAGTGCTGCCCTTTTTTTCTTTTAGAAGCAGCTCTATCTACATTTCCCAGTTACAGGTCAATAAAGACAATGTAGGTGAAATTAATAACATCCCCACCCCACATTTCACCTCTCTCTGGCTCTGTGGCTATGATCTTATAGAAGCCACCATTCTTAAAGAGTGTCATCTTTTATTTATTAGCATCATGAAACATCCTGGAAGTAACTGAATTATGCGATCAATGTTAATACTAATCAAAGTTATCAAAGTCGAGTGTTCTCTTCTCCACATGGTGTGGCCCTTGCTGCTCCCGTGATGCCAATCGCGTGATTTGTACATAGCCCTAATTTGCTGATTGCACTGATCTGCTCAGTTCCTGCTATTCCGAATTCTTATCCCCTTGCTATTTTTGGTTTTAGTTCAGCATTGATATTAAGGAAATGCCATCAGAAGTAACAAGGTATTCAAAATAAAATCCAACCAGATAAATCTCACAACTTAAAATTAGTGAATCTTTTTTGGCACTTGAGCTAGGCACCTTTGGATATTTGATAAATGATTTAACCACATGAAGAGGGAAACTGATTTTAAAAGACATACATTTATTTTAAATATATGTCTCAGTCAAAATTTAACTGGACTCAGTAAGTTACATGCCAAGCACAGAAAATCAGTTTCTACAGTAAATGTATCTTATTTCATTCATTCTCAAATAGGGAGCACAAATTTATACATAATAGTGATAGAACATTGATGCATAATATTCTAGTCCTTCTGAGAGAGAAGGGGGCTTCTGGAATCTGAGGAGAGGATATTCTAAAGGGTGTTAAGAGGGAAGAAAGTCTAATGTATACACTTGGGGTAAACTCTTTGCCTTTGCCTCAAAACAGGAAGCACATCTGCTATTCCCCACTCTTACTGTCCCAAGTGAAATGGAAGGACAAAAGAAAAATATGTCCACCACCTATGGTGCTGTGTGACTTATGACACTTCTTTTTACATCTTTGAGCACCCAGGGTCTTCGTATGAGAAAAGTCTGTTTTCACGGTGTTTACAGAATGGAACAAGTTGGCTACTGGAATACCAGGCTTGATTCTCCACCGCTCTCGTTTGTGGCACAGTCCTTTCCCCTCTTCACCCCTTTGCTTTCTGGACTTTAGCAAGATGCAGATGTATGTTGGGTTGAGATAAGTGTTAGAGCTATTCTAGGCTCTGCTCATCTCCATGCATGGTTCAGCCTCAGGCTTTGGAACAGAGTTTGGTCATGCATTTGTGTATTAGCTAAACTGTGGGTACAGGGTAGATTTAAAAAAATGGAGTTCTTATTTACTTTAAAAAATGAACCACGTCATTACTTTTTTAACTATAAAGTTGTTGCTTTCTTAATAATGTAAATATAGACTTACAAAAATAAGTATAAAGAAAAAATTGGTCATAATTCCATAGTTCATTATTAACATTCTGACATATATTGTCCTGGTTCCTATCGTATCCATG
This sequence comes from Arctocebus calabarensis, assembly GCA_963573935.1. NCBI lineage: Eukaryota > Metazoa > Chordata > Mammalia > Primates > Lorisidae > Arctocebus > Arctocebus calabarensis. The sequence continues at coordinate 18,159 of CAUYON010029846.1, forward strand.
GGTCTATCCCTGAGTCCATATATAGCAACATATACATAGATGTAGCAACACAAACAGTGCAACCTAAACCTATATAAGCACATGTAATATAACTGTATGTAAACATAAATGAACATGGACAAACATGCATAAATGTGCATCTAAATGCATATTTGATAATTACATGCGTACACATATGTGAAAATGTGCATACATGTAAAACATGTACACATAAATGGTAGATGTGTGTATGTACGACCTATTAGATTATTTCTAACTTTTCTTTTTATTGGCAATAATGCCACAACCTAAATATTATAACTTTTCATCTCAATTTGTAATTTGAATGTGGATTTCAGAAGTAGACTCACAGGTCCCAGGCAGTGTAATATTTAGCTGTTACATGTTCAAATAGCATATCTGTCAGCATTCATTTGGATTAGGCAGGGGTAATGACATATCTATGGTTTAGTAGTTTGAATAAGAACTCTCTTCTGAGAGCATTCACATTTAAAAATACGTTGCTTTTTAAAAGAGATTTTCACATTTCAATTTGCATGAGCCCTTACCAGGCTGAGCTTGGAAAATAAAATCTGCCAGTCTATCTTGGAGCTCCCTGTTTGCAATCACACGAGCCACAGGTTTATCATGGAGGTTTGATCAATGGAACATAATGGAACAAGTATGAAAATTGTAGATTGCTCATAACATTGGAAATATCACCAAATAACATTCTTTCTGGTGTATATCCATGTCCCAGACTCACTCCACGCACACAGAAAAGAACGTAGCTCCTTGCCGTCCATTCTTGCCCACCAGTCCCGCCTTGTGGGCCCTTCTTCCTGCTCCATGGGGTCCCTTCTCTGAGTTTCTGATGTCAAACAATCCATCACCATCCCCAACTTACTTCAGAATTCAGAAACTTCTTCAGTCTTACTTGTAGAGGGAAGGATCCCCATCCTTAGTCGTCTTTAATCTGCCTGGTCACTTTGTCTCACTTCTCCCCTCAAAAAGATAAAGGTCCTTCTACACTGTTGGTGGGAATGCAAATTAAATTTTTTTTGATCTACATAATTTAAGGGTGCGCAAAGTTGAACCATAGATTCAAGTGTGCCATGAGATAAAAAAAAGGTTGAGAAACACCTCTCTCAAGTATTTTCATGTTTCCTTCTGGTTATCCTGTCTCAGTTAATATTCCCCCAAAGAAGTGACTACTAGTCTAACTTCTATTACCATATATTAGCCTTAAGTAACCTTGAACTTCATACAGATGGAATCATCAGGTATGTGTTTTATTCCTTTGGCCTTGTTTCCTTTCAGATAATCTATTTTATTTTCACTTTGAAGCTTTTATGAATATAGCTGCTATGAATATTATGGTACATGTGCAATTCTCTGGAGAATACACCCTAAGAGTAGGATTTCTAGATCATATGTGTAGGATAAGTATATGTTCTTATGCTTATCCTAGAAACATATCTATTTCCAATAGATACTTTCCAAATGGTTTTCCAAACTGTTTAAACCAACTTATGAGATTTCCAGTTATTCCATATCCTTACCAACACTTAGATCACTGATCGTTTAAATTTTTAACCATTCTGGGCAGATGAATTTTGAAGCAGGCAAAAATGTATGTACAACTTCCTGTGGCTTTCCCTCTGAGCATATTAAAGAGTAAATGTGTGTGTGTTTTTCAGCTCACCTGTGTGTTATTTCTAAGATTTTTTCCCCCACAAATTGCCAGACCTTTCACTGCTTCTCCTCAGCTGCCAACCAAATCCTTTAAGCCTCACACATGAGATAGTAAATGAGAAGGAACAAGCATCATCCTACAGACATATTTTTCAGATGAACTAGCTGCCCGTGTTTATATATCAGGAAATTCCACACACTATTTTGGATTGTAGACAGTGTTGAAGAGAAGTAAAAGAAAGAATCCCACAACAATACACATCATTAGTGTGGTTTACAAACACCAGGATATTTTCTTTTCTTCTAGGGATGTGGTAAGATTTCATTTTCTGGTCATTTGACTTGGCCAATAAATTATGACTTTAGGTGAGGCGTAGTACTTCTGGGCTGAGCGTTTAAGAACCAGTCTGTGAGTTACAGTGTCCACCTTCCCTGCCTCAGCACATACAGAAACCTGCAGATGGAGTTTTTTGCCAGCATGGGCCATTGAGTGACTGTGATGAATGGACACAAGCCAATGGCCTGCGTTGGACACATGGTGTAAGTGCAGGACAGATCTTTGTTCTGTTAGACTGCTATTAGCTGGGGGTTGTTTGTTGCCACGACAGAACCCAGCCCATCCTGACTGGCAATCTGTCCACCAAAGTCCCACATGCTCCGATGGAACGAGCTGTGGGTGCTAAGAGTCAGCTTCTCCTGTTAGGCACTCTGTGTAGTCTCCAAGTTGCCACAGTCTCTGATGGTACTAACTTGTGTCTCTCCCTGGGCCCCTACGAGATTTAAGTTTGTGATGCAACAGTGTGTTTTGGACTAAGGACATATGTATTTTGCTGGGAAAACCTAGCAGACTAAAGGTCCTATTGCATAAAGATGAATAAGTTTTATTTCTAATGAATGCTATTCTTAGAGAAATTTAAGATTCATAGTAGGAGTTAGCAGAAGATACAGCGTTCCTGTGTACACCTTAACCCACAAATGCACAACCTTCCCTAGAGAAGCACATTGTTACTGTTGGCAAATCCACATTCACACATCATCATCACTCAAATTCAATAATTTATATTAGAGTTGACTCCAGTTGTACCGTCTATGGGTTTAGACAAATGTGTAATGTGCCCACTAATGTAGAGTCATACAGAGGACTTTCAGTGACCTAAAAGCGTACTGTGCCTCTTCATCCCTCCCTGACCACAACCCCCTGGCCACTGATCCTTTTATTGTCTCTATAGTTTTTTATTTTAATTTAGAGATTGAAAGTGGTGTTTCATTACTCGGATGAATTGCATAGTCAGGGCTTTGAGAGGACTCATCACCATTGTATCCAATAAGAAGTTTTTTGACCCCTGAGCCCCCCAATTTTCCCTGCTTCTGAGTCCATTATCCCACTCTGTATGACCATGTATATTCATCCTTTAGCTACCATTTGTAAATGAGAACATACAGTATTTATTTTTTCAATATTGAGAAACTTCACGCAGTGGTTCTCAACCTTTCTAATGCCATGACCCTTTAATACAGTTCCTCATGTTGTGGTGAACGCCAACCATAAAATTATTTTCGTTGCTACTTCATAACTGTCATTTTGCTACTGTTATGAATGGTGGATGTAAATATCTGATATGCAGGAGACCCCCCCCCCAAAGGGGTCGTGACCCACAGGTTGAGAACTGCTGACTTAGAATAATGTTCTACAGTGCCACCTAAGTTCCTGCAAAAAGTCATGATTTCATTCTTTTCTAGAAGTGAGTAGTAGTCCATGATGTGTGTGTATATATACATGTGTATGTATGCACACACACATACACATAACACATTTCCTTTATCCACTCATCAGTAGATGTACACTCGGGCTGATTTCATTTCTTTGCAATTGTGAATTGTGCCATGATAAACATATGAGTATGTATGTCTTTTCCATATTCTGATTTCTTTTCCTTTCTGTAGATATCCAGTTATAGGATTGTTGGATCAAATTGTAGGTCTCCTTTTATGTCCTTGAGGAATTTCCATAATGTTTTCCATAGAAGTTGTAAAAGTTTACATCCCACCAATAGTGTTCTGTTTTCACTGCATCTGCATCAACATCTATTATTTTTTTGACTTTTTGGTAATTACCATTCTATCAGGGGTAATGTGGTATCTTGTGATTGTAATTTGAATTTCCCTGATGATTAGTGATGTTTAGCATGTTTTTTATGTGTTAGTTGGCCATTTATATATCTTCTTTGGAAAAATGTCAGTTCATGTCTTTTTACCACTTTATAATGGAATTATTTCGTTTTCTTGCTGATTTGCTTGATTTTCTTATAGATTCTGTATAATAGTTCTTCATCAGATGCATGCAGAGTTTCCAAAATTATCTCCCATTCTGAAAATTGTCAATTAATTAATAATAATAATAATAATAATCTTATTATTTAAGATAAGAAATATCTTATTTAAGATTATTTCTTTGGTTGAGCAGAAGCTTTTTAGTTGAATTAAGTTCCATCTATTTATTTCTGGTTTTGGTGATTTGCTTTTAGGGTCTTAGCCATAAATTATTTGCCTCATCCAATGTTTAGAAGAGATTTTTTCTAAATTTTCTTCTACAATTTTTATAATTTCGATTTAACATTTAAGTCTTTAATACATCTTGAGTTAATTTTTGTATATGGGGAGAGATAGGGATTTAATTTCATTCTTTTGCAACTGGCTATTCAATTTTCCAAGCAAGATTTTTTTAATAGGACCTCCCTTTTCCAGTATATTTTTGTGTCTACTTTGTTCAAGATTAGTTGGTTAAGGTATATAATTTTATTTCTGTGTTCTCTGTTTTGTTAATTTGATGTATGTGTCTAGTTTTATACCAGTGCCCTGAGTACCATGCTGTTTTGGTACTATAGCTTTGTAGTATAATTTGAAGTCAGGTAATGTGATGCCTCCAGATTTGTTCTTTTTCTTAGAATTATTTGGCTATTGATGCTCTATTTGATCCCATATGAAATTTAAGATTGCTTTTTCTAATTATGTGAAAAGTGAAGTTGGCATTTTGATGAGAATCACACTGAATCTGTAAATCACTTTGGACAGTGTAGACATTTAACAACATTGATTCTTCCGATCCTTGAGCCTGGGCCTTTATCATGAATGGCTTCTTACATCAATATTTTGTAGTTCTCCTTATACAAATCTTTCAACACCTTGCTGTAGTATATTTCTAGACGTTTTATTTTATTTTATTGCAGCTGTTCACTGTAAATGGTATTGAGCTCTTAATTTGATTCTAACCTTGGTCCTTATGGGTACATAAAAATGCTACTCATGTTCAAAGCTCTCTGTCTAGAGCTGAGAGAAGAGGTTACAGATGGGATGGAACAAGCCTAAGAACTCCAGCAATATGATAAAGCAGGCTGTTTCGACATGCCCAAAGGATCATAATAACTCTCCAGCAATGGACTCCAAAGAATAGGAACTATTTGAAATGTCAGGTATAGAATCCATTATATGGATCAAAAGTAATCTAAATAGGATTCATAAAAATGTTCCCAGTCCAGTACAATGTCCTGGGGTGAAGGAAAGAGGCCAAATTATTCTACGTCAGGGTTCATGTGGGTAGAGGACCTCTCCTGTGGAAGGGCTCACAGCAGCCTGCAGCAGGGATGTGGACCAATGAAACTCTCACTTACCCTTTCCCCCCAGCACTGAGCCTCTCTGGTGTCCTGCAGATCTCTCTGAGTTGCCCCTTAAGAGAATTTGCATTCTCTTCCTTTTGTGCCTCAGGTGTTTCCGTAACTTCTCTGTTGTTGGGCCACAGTGCTCTCTCCTTATAATTCTATCTGAAGCAGAATTTTCTACTTACAATTTTGGTTTTTCTTTCTAGAGAAGGTGGGTGCCCAATGTCTCCACTCAACCATCTCAAGAGATGTTTAACATGAATTTCAAACAATAGATTCTCCTTGGTGGTATTTCTTAAGTGGGTCAAGTGAAACCTGACTCTGCATCTATTCCTTTACAGAGGCAGGGCCTCATCACGGTGCTTTGAAAGATCTCTTACATTTAGGGGAAATGGATGGGAGAAATTGGTTCAGTTGTGAATAAAAAGAGGGAAAGAAATAGTGGGCTGGGAATTTCCACTATGAAGGTGACTCCTTCTTATTTGCATTTGAGTACTGCAACCTACCACATTGGAAGAAGGCACTTGCAGATAATTAACTATTCTTGCACTCTGAGAAGAATATGCCCTAGATAGAAAAAAAGCTTTGAATCAATTTAGTTATTATATTTAAATTTGTTAACTCTTATACAGAGTTTTAGAAATGAATATCTATCTCAGGGTTTATAAATGTAAAACACGTCCTGCTGGGGTATAAGTCTCTTATTATTGGATTCAGATGCAGGGAACAGAGACCCAAAGATGATAGATATTTCATTTCTTACATGAATATGTGTCATTGGACAGTTGAGGGACCATATGACAGCTCTGTGGTACGTAGCACTAGTTTATCCAAGAAGTCTTCAGCCTCTCAAGTTCTTCTGTCTTGTTCTACTATTTGTGGTAGTAGAATAGTTCTACTATTTCTATTTCCAAGGTCAGCTCATGGTCCAAGAAAGCAAAAGCTACCCCACTGAAGTTGGAGTCCACAGGAAGGAAGTGAGAACCAGTGAAAGGGGAAAGATATGTTCCCATCATCTTTTAAAGAAGTTGCTGTACTTCACTTCTTACAGAATAGAACTTTGCCACATCTCTCTCCACACCCAATTGTAAGGAAATAATTGTGTTTACCTCAGGTTTCACTGCAAATCGGTGAAATTGAAAGCTATAACATTAGGAAAGAAGGACAAAATAGACTTGAGGAGAAAAGTGACCTCTATCGCATTTACTCCCCACTTCTGACATTTCCATGTAGAGACATTGGCCTTAGAGAACACTCCTTACCATTCCATCTCCTCATTACTTGCATCCAGGAGCAGGAATGACTTATTCAACTAAAGAGAAAGAAGAAACTGGGGATGAGAAGTGCAGTCCTTCTTTTCTTTTTGGGAGGCAGTCTGTCTTCAGGGAGTGGACAATCCTAGTTCCGCCATGGGGCAAGTCACTGTAAAGGGGCAAGCCTGCACTAGTGACCCCTCTGTTTTTCAACCTCTGCCTGAGACAGGAGGGTAACTCTGATTCAACACTATTCTGTAAAGCTATTGTAAGAATAAAAATGATTTTAGTTTTCCTCCTGTGTCTGCCTCAATGGAATTCAACATAGCTTTCTTTTGAAAGTTACAATGTTATCAGTGAAGAAAACAGCCAAATCCAGCAAACCCTCTCCCTGATTTCCATGTCCAGACAGGTCCTGTGACCATTATCTCAAGCAAGTAGCTAGAATACCTCATAAACAGAAAAACCTAGGCTAGGCACAGTGGCTCACGCCTGTAATCCTAGCACTTTGGGACGCCACGGTGGATGGATTGCCTGAGCTCACAGAGTTGAGACCAGCCTGAGCAAGAGTGAGACCCCGTCTCTGAAAATAGCCAGGTGTTGTAGTGGGAGCCTGTGGTCTAGTTGGGAGGCTGAGGCAAGAGAATTGCTTGAGCCCAAGAACTGGAGGTTGCTGTAAGCTAAGATGTCACGGTACTCTACTGAGGGTGACAAAATAAGACTCTGTCTCAAAAAAACACACACACAAAAAGAAAAATCTAAAGCTGTAGAGAATGGAGCGAGATACACAAATACAGAAAACATAAGAAAATAGAGCTGTAACTATTAGAAATGCAGTAATAACAAAGCAATTCAAGGGGGCAAAACAAACTCTGAGCATGGCCAGGAATAATCCTCAGAGCTGACTGTCACCTGATTTGCCAGAACTACCAATAAAATATTCCCACAGCCCCAGCCCCAGATGTTTATTCCATGTCATCTGTCAGGCCGACAGGCGGCCAGGTGACCTCTGGGCAGAGTTCCGATTGTTCTCCATCAGACATATTTCTCTTTCCCTGCTTAGGTCAAGGCTTGATTCCGTCTGTGCTTGTGTGACAATTTTACCTAGAAATAACATTTCTTCAAAGCAGAAAAATCTATGAACAGATTGCCTTTCACACACACACAAAATAAATATACATATTTTAATAAAGAAACTGAACTGAGTTTCAGTTGTGAATGCTGACGGCAGAAGATGCCCATGTATCCATGGAATGAATGGTACATACAAATGGAGGTTACTTATGACATAAATGCTTTAGGTGTTACAGTCCTCTAATGTAACAATTTAGTTTCTTCTTTATACTTAGAAGACTTCTGTGAAATTTTTCTGGCTTATTGATTTAAACTCCATGAGAACACGCTTCAAAAGGATTTGAACTTTAGAATAATTTGAAATGTTTTTTTTTTATTATTTATTGACTAAAATCTCAATGTTCCGAAAGATGTCACATTCAAACTTTCTTAATCTTTGCTAAATTTTTGGTGTGCTGACAAGGAAACTGTAATAAAATCAGAGATATGTACTTTCAGTTCTGATTCCATTACTAATTAACCCAGTGTAAATTTGGACACATGACCTGGGATTCTCCTAGTTCCTTCACTTTTATTTGAGAATTCAGAGCAGATAATCCTGGATGCTCCTTTCTGAAATACATTGCTTCTCTTCATTAAAACAGATAAACCAGTACTGATAAATTCTTGAATAAAAAAAGAATAAAGACATCCGGGGAGGGGTGGGGGGAGGATGGGTAGAGGGAGGGCAATTAGTGGGAACACACCTACGGGGCATCTTAGCAGGGTACTGGCGAAACTTATTAAAGGTAGAGTATTAATGTCTTTATATAGTGATCAAGGAAATGCCATGAAGGATATCTGTAACAGTA
>CAUYON010029847.1:0-15810 GCA_963573935.1 Arctocebus calabarensis
ATCTAACTCCAGTAAGATTAGCCCACATAACAAAATCCCAAAACCAGAGATGCTGGCGTGGATGTGGAGAAAAGGGAACACTTCTACATTGCTGGTGGGAATGCAAACTAATATATTCCTTTTGGAAGGATGTTTGGAGAATATTTAGAGATCTAAAAATAGATCTGCCATTCAATTCTATAATTCCTTTACTAGGTATATATCCAGAAGACCAAAAATCATACCACAATAAAGATATCTGTACCAGAATGTTTACTGCAGCCCAATTCATAATTGCTAAGTTGTGGAAGATGCCCAAGTGCCCATCGACCCACGAATGGATTAATAAATTGTGGTACATGTATACCATGGAATACTATGCAGCCTGAAAGAAAGATGGAGACTTTACCTCTTTCATGTTTACATGGATGGAGCTGGAACATATTCTTCTTAGCAAAGTATCTCAAGAACGGAAGAAAAAGTATCCAATGTACTCAGCCCTACTATGAAGCTAATCTATAGCTTCATATGAAGGCTAAAACCCAGTTATAGCACAAGAAATGGGGAAAAGGGCAAGGGAGGGGTGGGGAGGGGGGGATGGGTGTAGGGAGGATGATTGGTGGGATCACACTTATAGTGCATCTTAGAAGGGTCCAAGTGAAAATTACTAAATGCAGAATATAAATGTCTTCATATAGTGATTAAAAGGCCATGTTAAATAGTTCAATGAAAATATTTCAGATTGTATGAAGTCAGCACATTGTGCCCCATGATTGCACCAATGTACACAATTATGATTTAATAAAAAAAAATTGTTTTTAAATTAATTCCTTTCTTAAACTTCTCTGATAGATTTCTGAAGTTTACCTATCTCCATCATCACTCTGGGATTGTTCACTAATACCTTAGTTAGTTCATTTGGTGAGGTCACGTTTTCCTGGATTTTTTTTTTTTTTTGACAGAGCCTGAAGCTGTCACCCTGGGTAGAGTGCTGTGGCATCACAGCTCACAGCAACCTCCAACTCCTGGGCTCAAGCGATTCTCCTGTCTCTACCTCCCAAGTAACTGGGACTACAGGTGCCCTCCACAATGCCTGCCCTTTTTTTTTTTTTTTTTTTTGGTTGCAGCTATCATTGTTGTTTGGTGGGCCCTGTCTGGATTCAAGCCCCCCAGCTCAGGTGTATGTGGCTGGTGCCTTAGCCGCTTGAACCATAGGCACCGAACGTTCCTGGGTGCTCTTGATGCTTGTGATATTCATTAATGTCTGAGTACTTAAGAGTTAAGTATTTATTTTAATTTCTGACATCCTTCTTGAGGCTTTCCAGATATTCATAGGAAATTTAGTTTTCTGACATTTTAGCTATCTCAGTGCTAGTGACACCATAAGCCCATTAATGCTGTGATTCTTGCAGACTCCTGGTGTTACTCCTTTAGTGGACTTGGGTAAGATATGGAAGAATTCCCTGAATTACTAGGCAAAGTTTTTCACTCTTTTCCCCTTATTCTCTGTGCTGGGCTGCTGGAGTTAGGGGAGGAGTGATGTGGGCACTCCTCCATTGCCACCGCAGCTATTACTACTTCAGCTGACATCTAAAGCTAGCCCAGCCTATTCAAAGCCCAGAGTGACTGTTGTCTGCCTGCCTGTAATGTTTATTCAAAGCCCCAAGTCTCTCTAGTCAGTACGTGGTGACTCTTTCATCTCTTCTTAGTAGAGCGTTTCCTTCTGGAACAGGGTGAATGTAGCAATGCTATCTACAAACTAAGACCTGAAATTAGAGACTTCGTGATTCTGCTTGAGCTGGTGACCTAATTGCAAAGCAAAGAACTCTGAACTCTTTCCTTTCACCAAGTGGAAGAAGAGTTTTTCTGAACTACACTGTCTAGAGTTAGAATAGGGTTGACATAGGCACTGGCTTTGCTCCAGTTTCTGATGTCTCTCTGTATCATGTGCATTCAATGTCCACTGTCTCTGAGCCAGCACAAACATTAGAATTACCCAAGGACTGCATCCCTTTTAGTTTGACTACCTTAGGAATATATTCCAGCCCACAGGCCATTTTTTGTCAGCTGGTGATCGGGTAGCTGGAACTCAGGTTTGGGGGTAGAGGAGGCACTTGGTGAGGTTGATTCTAAATGCTCCCTCTGTGGGAACGTGCATTATTCTGCCTGTACTGTGTTCCCTTGTGACAGAGCAACCTTGAGTTCCAGTGCAAAGTCTCATAACCACTTTACTGTGCCTCCCTTGGGCACACAGATTCTATCTCCACTCAGTCCATGGTGTGGCACTACTGGGACTCAGAGAATGAGTTGAGAAGTATGTCCTACTATTTTATTTTCTGGAAAAGTTTATAATAATTACTATCATTTCTATGTTAATTTTTACTAACTAGTGAAGCTATCCTGGGCTGGAGATTACATTGTGTCAAAGTATCTGATTGCAAATTCAATTTTTAAAGTTGACCTATAGTTGTTTGGATTATCTATTTCTTTTTGCATAAGCTTTTATAGTTTGTATATCACAATGAATTTGTGCATTTCATCTAGGTTATCAAGTTTTTTGGTATAACATTCCTTTGTTATGCTTCCAAAGATTGTAGGATCTGTAGTGATACTCCTTCTCTTTTTCTTGATACTTGTAAATTGTGTATGTTCTCTCGTTCTTTGGTAATCCATCTGGCTAGAGCTATAGCAATTTTATTGATATTCTCAAAGAACAAGTTTTCAATTTAATTTATTTTCCTCTACTGTTTCCCTGTTTTATGTTTCACTGATTTCTTCTCATATGTTTATTTTTTCTTATGTTATTTTTCCACTTATTATTCTATTTTTTTCCAGTTTCTAAGCTTAGGCATATATGCCATTGATTTCAGACCATTCTTCTTTCCTAATAAATTTTTTACTGGTATAAATTCCCACTTAAGTACTATGTTTGCTGTATACCAAAACTTTGATAAGTTGTGTTTTAATTTTCTAGTATTTTCTCATTTCTTCTTCATTTACACATTTATCCATGAGTTATTTAGAATGTTATTTATTTATTCATTCATTCATTATTTCAGAGCATTGTGGAGGTGCACACAATGTGGTCCAGTTTTGAGATATTTGGGAATTTTCCAAATATCCTTCTGTTGCTGATTGCTAGTTTTTTTATTATGGTCAGAGAACATACTTTATATATAATTTCAATAATTTTCTATTTATTGAAACTTGTTTTGTGGCCCAAAATATGGATTCTCCTGGTAAATGTTCCATATGATCTGGAAAACAGAATGTGCATTCTGTTACTGATGGGTGGCCTTTTTTTTTTTTTTTTTTTTTTTGCAGTTTTTGGCCAGGTCTGTCTGGGTTTGAACCCACCATCTCCAGCATATGGGGCTGGTGCCCTACTCCTTTGAGCCACAGGCACTACCTCACAGGTAGACTTTTATAAATGTCATTTAGATCAATTTGATTAATAGTGTTATTTACTCTTACTTATTTTCTTTCTACTTCTTATAGCAATTATCTTGAAAGGTAATCCAAAATCTTGAATTGTAGTTGTATATATATTTTTTCCTTTTAGTTCTATCAATTGTTTCACATATTTTGAATTTCTGTTCTGAGTGTTATGTTCTATTGATGAATGAACATTTAGGATTGCTACATGTTGTTGATGAACTGATGCCTTTATCATTATGAAATGACCTTTTTATGCGTACAAATGCTACTAGATCTGAAAGCTACTTCATCTGATTATCAATATAACCATTCTAGCTTTCTTTGGCTTAGAGATTGCATGTACATGTGTTCTTGTCTTTTTACTTTATTAGTTTCATTATATTTAAAGTGTTATATACATGGTTTGTATTTATAAGTAGCATATATATTTGGGTCTTGAATTTTTATATAATTTAATAATCTTTTGCTTTTAATTGGAATGTTTAGATCTTAGATATTTAATGTGATTATCTATAATTGAATTTAAATTTATCATCATGTTATTTGTTTTCTATCTATCCCATATTTCCTTTGCTTCCCTTTTACTCTCTTCTTTCTTCTTTGGGATTAGTTTTTCATGATTGCATTTCATGTATTTTATTTGTTATTTAGATATACTTCCTTTTATGACTGCAATAGAGCTTGCAGTATTATTCTTTGATGTCTGTCTTTAGATAATACACATCACATGTAGCATAGTAACTTTAGGTTAGTAAACTTCCTTTTCCCCTTCATGATCTTTTATATATATATATATATATATATATATATATATATTCCCTCAAATACATTATTATATGTTATTTTAACCATCAATTATCTTCAATTATCTTTTAAGGAAATATTAACAATAAGAAAAACAATGTTGTAAACCTGTGTGACTATTTATCTTTTCTGGTCCTGTGGATTCCTTTGCTTAGATTCACATTTCTATCTTTTATCCTTTTCCCTCTGTCTGAAGAACTTCTTTAATATTTGTTATTACATTGCTTTTATGGTGAAGACTGCTGTTAGCTTTTTATGTCTGAAAACAATCTTTATTTTGTCTTCATTACTCCAAAAATATTTTTTGCTGTGTATAGACTAGTAAGCTGGTAGGTTTGTTTTTTTTTTTTTTTAAGGAATTTAAAAGTCTCATTTTGCTGTCTACTGACTTTCATTATTCCTGAGAAATTTTGTCTTACTAGTTTTCTTCTTTGGGTAATGTTCTTTTTTATTTGAATATTTTAAAGATTTACAATAGGTTTTCAGCAATTTGATAAAGATGTACCTCTATGTAGTTTTCTTCATGTTTATTCTCCTTGAGGTTCACTGAGAATCTTGGATATGTGTTTATAGCTTTTCACCAAATTTGGAAATAATTTGGTTATTTCTTCAATTATTTTTTGTCTTCTTGCCAATCCTGCAGGATCTCAATTTTACATAAATAAGGAAGATCACTTCATATCTTCCACATATCACTTATGTACAATTTTTTTGTCTTTTTTCTTCATGTTTTATTTTGAATTTTTTTATGCCTTCAAATGTACTAGTCTTTTCTTCTGCAGCATCTAATCTACTGTTAATCCCATCTAATATATTTTTCATCTTTAGAAGTCCAATATGGATCCTTTTTACATCCTTAATTTCTCTACTCTTTGAGATCATGATTTCCTCTAACTTCTTTCTTTTTTTTTTTTTTTTGAGACAAAGTTGTCACCCTGGATAGAGTGCAATGGCATCACAGCTCACAGCAACCTCCAATTCCTGGGCTCAAGCAAGTCTCCTGCCTCTGCCTCCCAAGTAGCTGGGACTACAGGCACCCACCACAACGCCCGGCCATTTTTAGTTTGCAGCCACCATTGTTGTTTGGCAGGCCCAGGCTGGATTCGAACCTGCCAGCTCAGGTGTACGTGGCTGGCACCTTAACCCATTGAGCCACAGGAGCCGAACCTGTATTTTTTTTTTCTAACTTCTTGAACATATATATTTTATGTTTCTAATAAATGAATCTTTGCCTAATCATTTTTTTACCAGTGTTTTTTCTCGGTCTATTTCTACTAATTCATTTTTTTCTCTTCACTGTTAATCATTTCTTCCTGTCTGATTATATGAATACTAACTTTTTTTTTTTTTTTTTTTTGCAGTTTTTGGCCGGGGCTGGGTTTGAACCCATTACCTCCGGCATATGGGGCCAGCGCCCTACTCCTTTAAGCCACAGGCACCACCCCCATCAATACTAACTTTTTTATTGAGAGAGATATTATGATTTTACATAAAGTTTAGAATTTTTTTTTCTTTTTTGGTATTAGTTAAAATATTTGGGATTTTGTTTTTAAGTTAAGTTACTTGGAAACAATTTAATACATTTAAGCCTTGCTTTTAAACTCTTGCAGGAACAACCTGCAATCTAAAACTGCTTTCACCCTGCTGCTAAGGAAATACTCTCCTGTGGTATCTATCTGATGCCACCTATATTAGGAAATCTTTCCACTCTCAGTATGGAACACAAAGTATTACCATCTCTATGTGAGCTCCAAGGATTGCCAGACTGCTTCTTTCCAGGGGTTCTTTCCCCGGTCTTGATAGCTTCCTTCCTTAGTATACTGATCAGTATTTACCCAAGACTCCTGAGGAAGTCTCTATATATGTCCTGACCATTCTTTATCTATGTAGCTGTCTCCTATCTGGTGTTCTGTTCCACACATTCTAGCTTCCTTTGACTATATTTATTCTAACCACTGTCACCTCAACTTGATGAAATGGCTAGAATCTGTTTGGCTTTCCATTCCCTATCCTGTAACCAAGAAAATCTCTTCAGGTAAGCCACTTGTCAATTGTTTTCCTTCTTTAAGAACACTGTCTTGTGCTTGCAGTGGTCCCTCAGGGCCAGAAGCAGAAGTCTCTTCCCTTTATTTTCCAGATAATAATGTAGTAAATCTTTGTCCAATGAAAGGGGATTTTCTTTTCAGAAACAATTAAGTCATTCAGAGATAAACTGGGTTAATAAGGGCAAACTAGAAGCAACAAAAAATGAGTAAGTGATTTTCTCATGCAGCCTATAAACCAACTCTTTTCTTGTGTATAGATACAGGACACAATATCCAATCCTAGGCCTTCTGTGTGATGACTATGAATATATACCACCAGGTAGTGATACACGGACTATTGTCATTGAGAAAACAGAAGACAAATGGAGTTGTGTAAGTTCACTTGGGCATTTTTAGGCCTGTTTTGGCTATTTCTTAACTGCTTTTATACATTAAGGTAAAATATAAAAAGAACTTAAAACTTTGAGCATTTTTTTTCTCAAGATTTTCAATGTTTCCATTACTAATACATAGTGGGAATTAAGGAACTCTGGGAAGATTCAGATGTAAGGTAATATAACTGACTATTTAAACTATGATAAGCTAGGATTTTTACCCTAAAGAGAAAGATTAACATTAGCAGTATCTTAATTTTAGTTCCTTGCAACTCATGAGTTACTGAACTGATTCCATTCAAATTAAAAAAAAAAAAGTTTCCCTTTTTCTAAACCAGGTAGCAAATGTCTTATACAATAATGAAGGGAAGTGGAGGTAGAGAGAAGCATGTTTTAATAGAATTTGTCTTATAATATTGAATGTGGTTATTATTACTGTGGATTATATTTTTTAGGATTTTGAAAGAAGAGGCATTTTTTCCCACTAGATTATAAGACAGATACTCCAGCTTTAAATTCCACAGTAATAACGAGGCTGATGAAGAGCATGTTGTATTTAAGGTACTGTAATATCTACCCTACCTTCTACAACATCCTCCAAGATAACCAGGTGATATGAACCCTAGAAGTTTTCTAAATGGTCCAGTCCATTGCTAGAGATTAATATTCTTCTTATGAAGGACTGAAAGCTACCTTCCTAAAACTTACTTATTGAACTATTAACTTTTAAAGTAGTGATCACGAAACAAGGGAGACACAGTTGCCTCTCAGTATCCATGAAATTGATATCTGCAGATACTCAAGTCCCTATGTAAAATGGCACAGCATAGAATTTGTATATAATCTATGCAAACCCTCACATATACTTTGAATCATCTCTAGATTACTTAAATAGCTACTAGAATGCATATGTTACACACATATTTAGTAGTTGTTATACTGTACTGTTTGGGGAATAATGACAAGAAAATAAGTCTGTACATGTTCAGTACAGACACAAATTTTACCCAGATATTATTCATTTGTGGTTGGTTTTCATCTTCTGAGTCATCTGCGGGTACAGAAGACATGGACATAGAGAGCTGACTATATACAGTATATGTATATTCCCTAGCATATTTGTTTTCTCCAGTGGCAATTCTGCCACCTTCGAGATATATAGCACTGTCTGGAGAAATTACCAAGTGTTTGAGTATTATTGACATCTAGTGGGTAAAGGCCAAGGATGGTGCTAAACATACTATACATTGTGCAAGGCAAGTCCTCCAAAACAAAGAATTATCTAGCCCAAAGTGTTAATAGCGCTCAGGTTGAGACACTCTTCTAACAAAACAGAATGTTCTTGAGTTGTTTTTCCTAATTATATACTCCTGCACTACTGCAAGAAATTCTAATAGTAATCCACTGATAGTGATCATAGAAATGTATGATATATCCTCAGGTACAATAGACAGAAGAAAAATGAGAATCCCAGCTCTTAAATCATATAGAATCTAAATTAAAACACTGTGAAAGTGAAAACTTTTGATTTTTTTTATGTTTTTTTTTTTTTTTTTTGTAGAGACAGAGTCTCACTTTATTGCCCTGGGTAGAGTGCCTTGGCGTCACACTGCTCACAGCAACCTCCAGCTCTTGGGCTTAAGCGATTCTCTTGCCTCAGCCTCCCTAGTAGTTGGGACTACAGGCGCCCGCCACAGCGCCCAGCTATTTTTTTTTTGTTTGTTTTGCAGTTCGGCCGAGGCCCGGCTTGAACCAGCCACCTTTGGTATATGGGGCCGGCGCCCTACTCGCTGAGCCACAGGAGCCGCCCGTGATTTTTTTTATATTAGAATGTCCCACATGTCAATCATCTTAGGTACTAAAATTATGCAAAACTAACTATAGTTATTGAAGTAAAGAGATTATTCCTGGGGAGGTATAACTGATTGCAAGGGAGCATAAGGAGGGCTTCTAGAAGGTATTAATAATGCACTATTTCTTTATCTGGATAATATGCATGTTCAGTTTGGGAAAGTTCATTTAGGTGAATGCTTGTAGTATGACCATTTTTTCTACATGTTTATAATACTTCAATAGAAGTCTTAGATGCTTATGAATATATGACCAATAGATAAATATATAAATATCAACCAAAGATTCTGAAGAACCTTTTGAAGAAATTTTAAAATTACACTTCAGATGCACAGTTAATAAAATTAAGCCTGTGTTAAATGACTCATTTTAAAAAGTACCCATAATAATTAAAATAAAAAACATCTTTTAGTCAAACTTTAGTTCAAATATTTAAGCAAACAAAAAGATTAGAAATTTGTTATTCCTTCTTTAACTACAAATAAGCCATCAACTTTGTAAATATGGTTGTTATTAATGGAAGCAACCGATGTTTAACAATCCCAAAATAAGAATAACTGAATAATTTGAGCTTTGATATATGTTGTTTCTCTTAGGTCAGTAATAAGTTTTAAATTACTTATTACTAATGTGACAATAAAAGTGAATACTGAGAAGCAACTGCAGTTATTTCTCATGGGTACCCCAGAGTTGGCAACAGTATGAGTACTGCCAAGGAGTCTATAGAATCAGTGCTATTATTTCTCTTTTCGTTAAAAATGTGCATCAATAAACATCAAACTTGATGTGAGTCTAAAGGGAGTATAGACACTGATAAGAAGTCCAAAATATATTTAAGTTTACAGATGACAGATCCATATTTACTAAAAGAGATTTGTGCATATTTAACCTCTAAATATGACACTAAGGAGGAAATCGACTCAATCCTCCTTCCCTTCTGCTTAATGTTATGTGAAATATATACCTTGACTAAAATTAGGTAAATCGCTATTTCATTAAATATGCATATAAAAGAGTAAACCAAAGTTGAACGCATACCACTTGGTTTTATACATGTCAATTTAAATAATTTTTCATAGCTATGTACATACAATAACAATGTCTTAAGCTAAAAACCAGTTGTAAGATAATTTTTTTTTCTTTTCTAGCCATGAATGAATCCACTTTAAAGTATACAACTCAAAGGAAGATTTTTTTTGTGTCTGCATTAGTATTTTGTTATTTTTCCATCACCAAACGCCAATCAAAATTCAAACCATGCTACTTCTCGACAAATCTAATGAATTAATTCTGCAGATGACAGTTTCTCCAGCCATTTATGAGATCTGAATCCTTTCTGTAACATCTGTATATTCAATATAACAACATATAAACTGAGAGAGGGACATGCTTGTTTAAACTTTGATTGCAGATACTGTAGACCATAACCTGTTATTTTTCACATAAGCTGTTTCCTGGATACTGAATTAATTCATTAGGGTAGAGATTTTACAATTTATTCCATTAGAATATTTTCTCTGATATTAGATGTGCAGTTCAGTTTTTAAAAGGCAAAAGACAACTGAATTAAAAAATATTTTAGTGCATGATAGATACATCGTCTATATTTGCTTTTCTCACATTAACACTTATGACTAAAATAAATGCTTTTTTACATGCTATTTATACCTTTTGGAAACATAACTAAATCAAAGGTGATGGCTAATTTCATTTAGCAAGGAAATGAGATAAATCTTTTTAAGTAACTACATCTACTGAATTGTATATTATGTTATTCTGGTTCTAACTACATGTTCTTTCAAGGTATATCCTCCCGAAATGAGCCCACTTCCTTAAAAACATATAATGCTATATGGTAGTAGTGAGTAGAAGGAATATAGGATTTTTCATAGTGGTATACAAATATAACATTGAAATGTTACATAGATATAAAGGCTTGGGAATAAAAATAGCAACAACAAATATTTGATAGTTATATCCTACTGGAGAGAAATATTTTGCAGGAGAGTATCTAATGTACTTAGAAACTTGTTAATTAATTGGACTCTAATAACCTTAAAAAGTGAATATAAGTATCTTTTAAATAAATTACAAACATGAAATGTCTTAATTTCCACCTGTCTGGTTAAAGTGAAGAATTAGTAAATATTAAAATTTTGTCTTTGTAAAAGTATATAGATTAAGGCAACAAATATATTTGGGTTATATGTGAGTGAAATTTTGCAGAAATATCTCTGCAAATATCCCTACAAAATTCTATTATGCTTTATAATTATATTCTAACAATTATCTATTATACTAAGAAACTGTTAAGAACAGATGAGGCACTATACTAAATCAAACCATAAATGAGAAAAATCCTTTTAGTATTCTTTTATAGAAATATTCAAATATGTCTTGATATGAAGCTAAATATCTTATATTAATACTTTGGCTAAAATGTTAAACATTGTACCATAAATTGATATAATTCTATCAATATTGTCATAAAAATGTTAGTATTCATCAATGAGCTACATAGTCTTTACAATTTTTCCTTGGCACAGAACAACAGATCAGTTTCTCCTCTGCTAACTAATATATGTAAATGTAACAAAAGTATACTGTCATCCACATGTTATGAATAATATAAGGGGAAATTTTTATAAACTTAATAGAAAAGTGCCATCAATCTGAACAAGAGAATAGGTGTGATTTTTCCACATAAAAAAATGACAATGTCCAAAACTTGGGAGCAGTTGCAAAGTCAGCACTTTATTGGCCCACTAGATCCATGAATATTAAGTAGGGTCATAATAAGGTCCTTATCATACTTAACAATTTTTAAAATTCTAATACAAATTTTAATGATATAGAAGAACTGTTCTCTGTATTTAAATGATCATTTAAATATATATTCCTTTTCTAATTTGTGATTAAGATCAATAGAAATAGTAGTAATATATTTTCCTCTCATAAGTTTCACTAAGCTTGTCTATGAATACTACAGATTTCAGGTGAGAAATGCTTCTTTATCTAATTTCTATTCCAGTATGTTGTTTGCTGTACGTTTGTCAAATAAAATAGACTGTGCAATGACATGCAGAGTAATTTGTTTGTGTCTAAGTGAAATATGTTAATTATCTATTATGTGTTTTGTGAAAGTCCAAATTTAGGAAATGCACAGGAAGGACTTTTAGCTTAGCCGTATATTTATATCAGGATATTATGACTGCTCTCATTGAAAACAGAACAAAACAACTTCCTGATGTGGACTATTTTAACTTAGTTCAATCTCCAGTTGATTCAGGGTTTTGCTTTAAATTAGAATTCCTTTGCTTACAAACTTAGTTTTCTAAGTTCCATTAACATGCTTGTGACAAATGTCATTTCATATAGCATTCATCCTATTCTTGTAATGATGTATCCATTAACTGTTAACTTTTTAACATGGACAGTAAAAAGGAACAAAATAAGGCTTTAAAAAATTTGACTTCACTACCCTAACCACGTTAACAAAAAGCCATCCTCATAGCATTTTCCCATTATTTTAATCTACAAAGAAAACATGTTTCTTTTAAAAATAATTCTCTTAAAAGTAAATAATATGTTGTGAAAATATTTCCTTACAAGGTAAATTTTCCCCACCACTAATAAATTTAGTGGATTTTCCTAGTAGTATTTTGTCTGATTGGAAAAAAAAAAAAGTATGTCATGTTCATGCTAGGATAAATAATAAATAGCAAATATTTAAATGAAGAATGTAATTAACAATTACATCTTTCCTAATAAAAAATGCAACAATATTTGGTCCAGAATAAAAACACACCTCTTTTTAAATCTACAAAGGAATACTGGAATTGTTATATAACATAATTAGATAGGCATTCTTGGTAATCTTGGACTGGTCTTTTACAATGAGATGTTACATACATTATCTTTGTTTCTCATCCTTCTACATTAAAATAATTATCTGTTCTTGACATAAGTGTTACTGATATCCTTTATATTAAATAACAGCCTTTGCAATATAATGCTTTTATCATTGGTTTGCTAACACAGTGTTGAATACTCCTAGTTTCACATATGCCAAGATCCAACAAAGCAGACTAATTTCTTAAAATGGGAGAATATACAGGCTCTTCGATGTAGTTGCCCAAAGGGGTCTGATGATTCAGCCATGCAATGATAGTGGTTACTACTGAAATCTGGGATGACGTCTTTTGGGAATCAGATGAAGTTACTAAGACTTACAAAGTAGAAAGAGCTGAACAAAGAAAGTAGAAAGGCTGTTCCTCTGCTTTCATAGGAGATGAGTCATCTTTCCCCCTAGAAGTCGGTGTATTAAAAATTGTTATATCTTCCATTAAAAAATCTTGCAAAGACCTATGGGATTTGCTTCAAACTATAGCAGTAGGGGAAGGAAATACCATCACAATAAGCCAATCAAGGGTACGTGAATGGAGTGAGGAAGAAAATAAATGAAACAAGCTTGGACATGAATAATTGTTGAAACTTGGTTGATGGCTATTGAGGTTCATTATATTCTTCTATTTTGTATATGGTTTTCTGTATTTAAAGATATAAATATATCTGTAAGAGCAATTCAAGATTAAAACTAGTGGTTGTCCTATGTGAGACATGAAGAATTAAATTTAAGAGCACTACCTAGGTAACAATTTCCAAATACTTTCCTCCCCTGATATGACATTGGCCATTTAGAAATGAACCTGTACTATTCTTGAAAAATAACTTTTCAGTGATTACCAACTTTTTCTTTCTTATGAAGGTATTTGGACCTACAGAGCTACATTTTCTAGACAGAATCGTTCTGGCACATAGAAAAGCCGTGCACCTCTAAAATTTGTATTTTTTTAAATTAAGCAACAATAATAATGCAAACAAAGTAACATTCACATTATCAGATAAGAGTATGTCTATCATAGAATTCTTTGACTCTGAGGTTCAGGATGGAGTCATCAGTTAACTTCTTTTTTTCTCCAAGTCTCAAAAAATAGACAACTAATATTTATAAATAAAAATAAAACATAATTTCAAAAAAAATTTCATGCCAAATCTTATAAACAATAGAAATACTTCAGAATCATTATACTTCATCTGGGTACGCGTTATATTAAAATTGGAAAAAATATATTATCATAAAGGGAAATTACAAACATATTTCACTTATAAATGAGGATGCAATAACCTAAACAAGGATATTGTTGATATAAGTTGAATTAAAAATTAATGTCTGGGGTGGCACCTGTGGCTCAAAGGAGTAGGGCACCAGCCCCATATGCCAGAGGTGGTGGGTTCAAACTCAGGCCTGGCCAGAAACTGCAAAAAGAAATTAATGTTCAAGTAATGTACTTTGGTCAAAATTAAATACAATTTATGTGAGAATTAAGTCACTATTTTCTTTTCATTCCCTCCCTCCTTCTCTCTCGTCTCTCTCTGGGGAGAGCAGTAAAATCTGTATTTTTAAGACTTTTTTTTTTTGTAACATGGGCTAAATTCTTAACTGCTATACCTGGGCTTAAGTTTCAAATGCTATGTCCTCAGTAAGCATTGCCTCTGTGCACTCAACTACAAATATCTATTTAAGCAAAGTTGCCAAAGAATGCCAGAATTACATGGGGCGCTTTTGTCAACCACTTCATTATGTTTATGGTGGCCATATACAGAAATACAGAAGTGTAGTTCCCACCACATAACTACTGAATTAGAGTATGTATTTTAACAAGTTCCCTCAGTGATCTCTGTAGATATTAAATTTGAGAAGCACTGGTCTAACATGTGAGGCCAATAGATTTTTTTTCTTTTAATGACTATTAAATAACAATTAATAACCCAACTGACAGAGTCTTAACGAACAGTAATATGTATATACCTAGGTAAATGAATTCTATTAAATGCTGACTAGTTTGAATATAGCAAGTTATATTTTTATGCTCATTTGCAGAAATCTTTCCCAAATACTTAAATCAATACTTCCTTTTGGATATATGGTGGAAATATAATTAGATGTATTCATTTTCACAGGATTATGTAATTTATATAGGTTAAGAACTTTTAATTTTCTCTGTAATACTAAATCTCAAGTCTCAAAATGTACACCATTATATTGTTTCATTATAGTTTTTGCAAATAACATATACTCTTGATAAATATGCATGCCAGAGCATGCCATATGCATGCCATCATAATTGTTTAAATTCCTAGTTCCTTTAGTTGTCAATGCACAAAATTCAACAAGACATTAAAGAAAAGACCAAACTGCCTAAGAGGAATTTGAATTGAAAGTCTTTTAATAAAAAATGAACATTATAACATAACTTTAAATAAATTCATAAAACCTTGAAGTGCAATAAATGCTTTTTATTGTATGCTCATTTCAATGAGTAACATTTACAAATAATAATCCCACGTAACAGTGACAATCTTATTTTACAGCGTGTACATCATTTACAGCCACATAACACACAATTTTAGATTTTCCAAATTTAATATTCTGAAGTTAAGAAAGATAAAAAATTTATTCTCAAGGAACAGATTCTTATCTGGTGCAAAAAACAAAAAGGTGAGCATTGTTCAAAATACAAAGCCACAATATAGAATGGAGTAAAAATTACATTTCAATTATGCTGAACAGCTTAATGTCAACATGAAGCAACTAAAACTTAAAAGTACACATCATATGCATTACATGTATGAACAGGATTTTCATTAAATTTCCCTAAACCAGCTTTTAATATTAAGCGCCATTTTGATTTGCAGCATGCTAACACAAAGCGTTGTTAAAGGGATGCATATTTTAAATTTATACACTGTAAACTGAATAGCCACGTCCAAACTCCATTGGCAGTATATTGTTCTTTTAAATTCTGCATAAATACTGCCTCACATTGAAAATGCATCTTAATAATATGGTATATAGATTTTAAAAATCAAACATTTCAATAATGGCATAAAATTGCACCTTTAAACATTAGAGCAAGTAAGACTAGAATGATCATACTTGCTAAGCCTTAAAAAAGAAAACCTCTAGGCATTACATTTAAGAAAACTGTGTTCTCTCAATTTAATCTTTAGATCATTAAGAAATACAGTGCTGATTTTTTTTGCAACACTACTGCTGCATCCATTTTAGAAAGCCACATTTGACTCAAATATACTTTTGTCATATATGCCATACGGAACAATCAACTTGAATATCTAAAAAAGGGGGATTTAATCCTTAGACTTCAGCACAGAATGCTGTATTTTAGACATCTTATCCTGTGGTAAAATTAGCAGCTCTGAAATTCTTTTTTAACAGTACTGAATTAATCTAACCT